>JASPKZ010009686.1:0-70991 GCA_030220185.1 Diploptera punctata | reverse complement strand
GTCACTTGCTGATTTAATAAATGAAACACTATATCAAACACAACAATATTGCGGGCAATCGTGTTTTTTTGGTATTCCAACAACATGTATTCCTGAAAGTAAACATCAATTTACTAGACAAAACCTTGGCACTTATATTCAAATATTTAAACAACAATGCTGAAAGCCAGAATCATAAAAACATACACTTTCAAATTTTTCAGAAACTATAATCCCAATGACTTCCGGGAAGTGTTCACAGTAGTTCCTTAATCTGGAGATAGAAGCAGCACTTATTACGAGTTAATCTAGCCTACAGGTCTACCAAACTATTCAAAATAATCCCCTGGCGCCATTCCCGTGACCGCTTTCCCACATATCACATCCAATGTCATATTATAAATATTATAACTTAATGCCACTTTTTAAAAGACAAACCTGTGCTATGAATATTAAACTAGCGATTACACGATCACTAATGTAATTTGGTATTTTAATCAATATAGGGTTTCGCGCTATAAATTAGACGTAATATTATTTAAATTAGACAATTATGGAAAGGTCATATAGAAAGAATTGGAAGCCACTTTTGCAAAGAGACTAATAAGATAGACCAATTTACGGGAGAACACGAGAGGAAGACCGCTAAGAGCTGGTAAGACACAGCTGCACTTCCAATACGTTTTCTCCGGGAGTGTTTTTGGAAATAAACAGTAAAAATCCTACAAATTATGAGAAGAGGAGGAAGAATAGACACATTTCTTAAAATGTAACTGAAGAACTTCTGTATAAATGGTTTGTTGCCAGCGATAACACATTGTGACGTAATAACTATAAGATTACTACGCCGCCACGAATATAAAACCTGAAAAAAGAACTTTTAAAGGAAATGATAAAATATTAATGTTGACAGATCAATTAAAACTATTAAATTTTGAATTTTTTAATTGAAGTTTTGGAAGCTCCATAGACACCAATTTTTCTTCAGGTAGTTTTAATATTTTTTAAATATCATATTTAATCGTTAAATGTTTGTTTTTTGGTGATGTCGTGTCATTCTGTATACTTTATTTAATTATGGTCTTATAACAATTCTCTTTAATGTTACAAATATACCGTTTTACAACTTAATATAACCTTTCTTATTCGTTTTAAATTAAGCAACTCCGTTCTTTAAACTAAATTAAACCCACCCCCTGGTGTATTACCCTTAGATTACCCGACCAACAGGGGCAGGCGTCAATCAAAAGAGTGCATGTGTGATCGGTGGTCATCCTATCGAGTCCCCAGCTGTTATAGTCGCTACTGATTACAGCTTCCCAAATTTCTTGCAATTCTGCGTGGGTATCGACCTCATACTGGCTCAAATATCATGAGAAAATGTCTTGACCATCGGGAATCGATCAAGTGCAAATCCCATTTATCTGAACCAAACTATGATGCCGTAGAGAGCTCTATATTCTATATTATTGTATGGAAATTTGTTACTTTTTTCCTTTTTTTATAAACTCCAATTCATCGATTTTATTAACATATGTTTTTCCTTTGATGCTTCTAAATATTTTTTAAATTATAATACACATCGCTTATTTGACCTCAGACTTCAAACTATATATTTTTATGTTATTAATTTAGATATTGCAACATCATCTTTCAGGTATAATTTAAGGTAAATTTAAACAAAATAATTACATTTTCAAAAAAATGTCAACTGTCTTGTTGAAAAAAGCTAGGGTTTAAAGGCATAAACTTATTTCCCGATAAATCTTGGGGAGACGTAAACAACCCAACTTACCTCACGGTTAATTGTTTTAAAAAGTAATAAAGTTAGTTATGATGGTCCCAGGGTTATCGTAAAGCACAGGATCACACAACATAAATAACACATAAGCATATCCACTTAATATAAGCTAGAGAGAGGAGCAGTTTAATTAAATACAAACCTAAGAAACAGAACACTAGGGATTGTATAACGTTGATATTAGTGGACATGATTGAATGTTTCAAAACCAAAAGTAGTATATCTATTTGCAAAGTGTCCATTATAGGACAAACCTTGGGCGAGAAACCAAAGAAGTTGTATGAGGAAGAGGATATCAACCAGCACCAATTGGGAAGAGGACTTTTTTTTAAGGAAGAGATGGTATAACAGAGATCAATTTGTAGGAGGAACAGCTTAGCTTCAAATAAGATAACCTCTTTCGGGAGAAACGTCAAAAGAAATCCTGGTCCTCTAATTTAGGAGTTCATTGTTAACCCGTCTCCATACAAAACAAAAGAAAACGAACGATATAAAGTCGGTAAAAATATAGTTGAGAAGGATAAACTAATTGTTCGATCAGAGTTACAATATTATTTTAAACTGAATGACTCTCTTCAACAATCAAGATTATTAGCATCGCAATTCAAATTTTCGCGCGAAAGGCCCAAAATAAGTATGATCAAAGGCTTTAAGATCTTTTACTTGCCTACGTCTAGACAGAGACTCACATCTTCAGATCACGTCCAAACGAACCCATAATATGGACTGATACACACTAAAAAATCCACAGAACCCACCTGGGTGTGACGTCATGAAGTTTATCACCAGAGGCAAACGTGATTACAACTAGTGCACCAAGATCGACTGCAGCACCTAAGAAGAAAAAGAAAAAGAAGAATAATAGAATAAATACTTCCTCCAATTTATTTTATGCCCAATGCTAATTTATCTAAAACTATAACTTAATGACACTTTTTAGTAGATAAATAGTTCTTACGAATATATATATATATATATATATATATAATATATATATATGACATAAGAAAAATAAATGACTGGACGGGATTTGAACCCTGACCTCTGAATTGGAACTTCAGCGTGCTGTCCATTACACCACCGGGAAAATCTAATACAAACATTTATTTATCTTAAATACGTATTCTCCATTATTACGAGATGTAGCGAGAACTCGGTCTTCACTGCCACCTGGTAGCCACTATAACAAGTAAGCAAATTATAGAGAATATTTTTACTTTATAGCAGTGAAGCTTTATCCATGTTATAATTAAATATTTGACATTGAGCAATGCAAGCTTAATATGGCATGATAAGAAATATAAATGTCTCGACTGGATTTGAACCCGGACCTCTGAATTGGTACTTCAGCGTGCTATTCATTACACAACCGGGCAAATCTAATAGAAACATTACTTCTCACTACATCTCGTAATAATGGAGAATACATATTTAAGAAACAAATAAATAAATAAATGTTTGTATTAGATTCGCCCGGTGGTGTAATGGATAGCACGCTGACGAACCAATTCTGAGGTCCGGCTTCAAATCCCGTCAGGGTATTTATTTTTCTTATCATGCCATATTAAGCTTGCATCGCTCAATGCCAAAAATATAATATAATTATAACATTATATATATGAGTCTACAACAATACAAGGGGTATTTTTATATGGCATGGAACTTTTTCCACTACGTTTAATTAGGCCTAATATCTTTTTTTTTTAAATTATATAAGTTTTGTATAAAATACATCTTGTTGCACAGCGTAACACGAGTGATGATGTAATAACTGTTATGTTACGATGCAACGCTACTTAACGTGGGATTGATTAATATTGTAAATTAAATTGTTAAAAATATTAATATTGGAAAGAATGAGTTCAGTACTCTTTCATCTGTCGATTCATAGATCTGAGATTAGTAGATAAACCAAAAGAGTACGTACGACTCCTCTATCAAGTAAATGTATCATCGATTAATAGCTTCATAATATGATATTACATCATATATATAGTTCAATATATAGGCTCGTCTCTCACCGTTGGAGTCTCGAGATAGTTTCTTCGTCACTCCATATGGGTTCCGTAGTGGATGAAACGGATTCTGGGCAGGGTTTTATTTGGGATTTCTCCAGTTTTCCTCCGCAAAAAATTAAAGTCCACCATTTCTTTACACTCATCTCATTCATTTAATTTAATCTGCCCCTGCGATGATGCAAAAGGCGTTGTCGGTCTGCATCCTTGTCATTCACAGATCTTCAATATAACGAGCTTCATCGCATCTCATCCCTCATCCAGACCCTGAGTCGGACACGAGTTGAGGAGGTTTATAAATAGATAAATATACATATGAAAGGTTACTCCTTCAGTATTATATCAAATTAGCTCTAAAATTTCAAATATTATCGTTTACATATTTGCTGGTAATAATTCGTTTTCATATCTGTGTCTTGGAATCGAGTCTCCAGATTTTTAAATAGAACAAAACTCCATGGTACAACAGGCCTTCAAGTCCCTTGGCGTATCAGCTGACTGCCCACTACATTTTACAAAGTAGGCTACAATACAGACAGTATATACAGAGAGGATCTCTCGACCTACGGCCAGGCTAGCGGGAGAAGCGCATGCGGCCGCTGAGTCCTCTCTCCGTGTCACACGGCATAGCAACTGTCGGCTCACTGTGAGTCATAAACTCGTGCCGCCTGGCGAGGCAGTTGAGTTTCATGATTGTAAGGTGAAATACGCGTGTACTCCCTCAATAGTGGTCTTAGTCATAGTTACTGTGCCTCGATCTGTGTTTACAGTGCAGCATAGGGTATTTATTTACGGTAAACATGTGAAAGGAGAGTCTTGCAGAGAAGTCGTTAGACGATTTCCAACACAATTTCCAGATGTAAATCCTCCAAATAAAGATACCGTTCGACGACTTGTAAATAAATTTAGAGGAACGGGTTCTGTGCTCGATAAGAAACCAAAGGTAACAAAATGTGTGCTTACTGAGGAAAAATTAGACGAAATACAAGAAAGATTAGAACATACGCCAACAAAATCCCTAAGACGACTTGCACAAGAAACCGGTGTTTCGAAGGCGTCAGCATTGAGAGCTACAAAACTTTTACGTTTGAAACCAAACAGAATAACTGCAATGCATGAACTTCAGCCACGTGATCCTGAGATGCGGTTACATTTTTGTAATTGGATGTTGCAAAACGTTAATATTGGAATAATTGATCCGTGATTAATATGGATCTCAGACGAAGCCTGGTTCCACTTAAATGGGTATGTTTCGTTGCAGAATAACAGGTATTGGAAGCCAGCAAAACTCCCATCGCATACATGAAATTCCTCTGCACGACGAACGGATAAGAGAATGGTGCTCACTCAAACATCATAGACCTAGCGTGAGGAATATGGGTAGCTACTGCAAGTACCTGCATCAGGGAGAGGAACCAACTATAAGGGTGGGAGAGCCGATATTATCACCACATATCACCCCAATATAGATTAGATTATAGTTCTTCTCTGTGCTTGACACGTGTGAATGTGAGGTCACAACCACCTGGCCAAGTGCCTACCTTCCAGGTCTGTCGCGCTATGGAGTTTAGTACTACAATTGCAAATACAAACAAGGTATGCGATATTCAAGTTAAATCATTTCTAAATATTAATGTTTATATTACCTTTATTTTACAGGGATTAACAATTCAGAAAGATCTAATATTAATAGAAGTTCAAGTATACTTGGTGCTCAAGAAGGTACAAGAAACAAGATGAATCATTAATCGGAATATTCAAAGAAGAATTTTCATCGTTAAACATAAGTAAGTAGTGACGCTCTGCTATCACTATGTATTACATCAAATAAGTTACTTTTTTAATCCATAATTATCTGCGTGAGCGAGGTCAATAAACCTAAAATCGCAACACTATCGTCCAATATATATTTTGATTTTAATAAAAAAACGAATTGAAAAACAAAATTATATGATTAAATAGTTCAAACAGTTTCGACAACGAAATGGATGAAGTGGTTATTATACATAATGATACTAATTCTAGAAATATTGCTAAAAAGACAAAAGTAAATGCAATGAATTAAAATCATTTGAACTCTCAAAAAATATGCAAATATATAAGAAGAAAATATGTGGATGGAGAGCATTTTGCAACTGAAAACAACTGGCCAAATCGTTCACAAATTATGTCGAACCTTTAAACACCACAGGCAAATCAAATTCCAATAATTAACATAAAGAGTGAGAGAATTTTGAACTTTAAAAACAATTTGGAATAGAACAGAATAGTAATTAAAACAGAATCCTGGAAAGAATATAGAAATTATATTTTGGGAAATTTAAAATGTATTAGAGATTTAAATATTGTAAAGATAGTGGCGGGGTTGAAGCAAACTATGTTTAAACTTAAGACAGCCCCGGACAATTTCTAAAATAGGGATTTTAATGGAGGCTGTCTTATCACTTTTTAATTACTTAATTACAGACGGAAAATCACTAGGACTCTTAATATATTATACTTTAATGCTAGTGGCACAGAAAAATTAACGATTTACTAATACTATTTAACAAAATTCATTTAGATATAATTTTAATTAAGGGGGGACCAACACCTTTAGCCATTAAAAATATGGCATATTTCAATTTTTCTCAGCAACAATGCTGGTTACACAAATGACATTTGGTATGTGATATCTATATTACAATGTGAGTATGTTTGTGTACTTAAGTACAATCTAACTTCAGTCGTTATGGTTAATTAAATATTCAAAATGTCAGCTGAAAATTTTGCATTGTATTGCCGTTTCCCTAATAATTTTCCTTCATTTCAATATATTTTAATGATTCTTGTTTTATTCATCATCATCATCATCATAGGACATTCACGAATTTAGGTCATTTGTTAACCTGTTTCGGCTTCAAGAGAAACACCATCCAGAAGTCTTTTGAGTGAACGTCCTGGTGTTCTTCTTCCTGCAGGTTGACATCTTAACATTTGTTTGGGTATCCTGTGATCTCCCATTCGATGAACATGTTGCATCCATCTTGACTTATAATCAAAAATGTTGTTTTCTAAAGGTTCCATGTGTAATTCACCTAAGATGTCTTCATTTTTTTGTGATCTAGTAGTGTGTATCCTGCAGTACTTCGTAGGTTTTATTTTACACATTATTAGTATTGTAGCTACAAAATATACTACAATTGTTTAATTATGTAGAGTGTAAATATTTTATTTTTCATTTCAAATTGTTGCATACTCATTTTTGTTAAAATTTGCATTAAAATATTTTTTAAATAAAATATAATAGGTACATTACTAATTGTAGTATATTTTGTTCATCTCTGTAAACTACATACACATGCAGAATTTCATCTCAATATCTTGAGAACTTTGGGAGTTATCAGGGAAACTGTATTGAAAAAATTAATTTACAGAAAACAAGCGACAAACTTACCGAAGATGTAGGTACCTTCTAAAATTAAAGGGCTCACTCGAGTGACAGCATTGCACATTTTTAAACATAACTCGAAACGTAATAGAGATATCAACGAAAATCTCTCACTAATTTGGAGATTTCAGTCTATATGAAAAAAAAAACCCTAAATTGAAAAATGACTTTTTTTGACCCTCTAGAGGTGTTGGTCTCCCCGTAATGAAACTAAATTGTCAAATTATAAAAGTTTAAAAATTAATTACTACAAAATGCATAGAAAAGAAATCAGACAGCCTTGTAGGGGTGTGCACATATTGATTAAAGAAATATTCCACACTCCCATACAAATTTGTTTAATTTTAGTGATATTGAGACAGTCCACGAATGAAATCCCTATTATAATACATACACAATTATCAGCTCCGTGTATCTATTATTCTCCCAACAATAATTTTAATCAATCCCAACTAAAATAACTAATAAATTTGAAATGAAATGTTATATTCACGGGAGATTTTAATGCTAAAAATACATAATCGAGCTACAAAACATATGCCCAGTGAAAATTAACTAACGAATTATCAGATACGTAAGGTTTAAACATTTTGACCCCTGAGGACCCAACGTTTTATCCGAACGTTCAGCTAGAGGCTCACGATATTTTAGATATGTGCCTGTGTGCGAAACACATCTAATATAACGATCTCTGCGTCCTGCATGAGTTTGAATCGGATCATCTTCTAGTGTTTTTTTTACAATTGCCGATCTCTAAACCTATTCCTGACAACTATCTAGATGAAAAATATATTAATTGGCTAAATTTCAAAACATGTTAGTACTCCCGCATACTGTTACTATAAACACACAAGAAGAAATTGATTATTACTCCAAACTGTATACAGACACGATAACATGTACTACAAAAGCAAATACAACAAATCATAAGAATCCCATTTATTGTAATAAATTAAATATAAAACAAAACTTCTTAATTCAACAAATAATTAAACACAAAAATAAACTCCAAAAAATGACACAAATTCAGAATTCCTAGGGACAAAATAGCAGTTAATTTTCGTAAGTAATGCCACGAGTGATTTCCAAATTATCGATAAATTCACGACTCACGAAGTGAGGAGTGAATTTATGTAGAGAATTTGGAAATCAAGAGTGGCATTTGTTAGGACTATTTAACGAATAAAATTAAGCTGTTTACTCACAAATCATTGTTTAACTATAGTTATTTTAAAATATTTATATATTTAATGTAAACGGCGATGTTTGAAATCAAATGAGAAACGATAGGTACACTTCATCTGCTTCTTTTGTTTATCACTGCAACCAGATCATGCTATTTATTGCCAAAGGAATGCAATATTTTAAGAATGCTCTCTAGTGGAGAAAAAATGAAACATCAAACTGTATATTAATTCATTTCCGATGTCGTATGATGTAAATATGACAATTATATTTTTCTGGATTATTACCTGGGAAAAAATACATTTAAGAAAGTGCAAACAGTGGTTTCTTTTTTTGGTGGTATAATAAATTGCTACAAATGTTTTTATATTAACTCCTGCAAGCGCTATGTGTTGACATCTATGCACTATATATACAATCTGGTAGCCGTATTTCTTATGGGCCCAGTCACTGCAAAATAATGGTCAGACCTGTTCAGAATATTAAAAAGGAGGAGCTTTCTTTAATATGGTAAATTTAACACTGATAAATATTTCGTGAAACATGACTCTGATTGGTTGTAAAACTGAAATCATTGACTCCCATTTGGGGCATGAGTTAAATAGTCTAATATAATTAATTACAAAAGAAATCGGTAGATACAGAATGAACATTAAAAAAATAAATAAAACTACTCAAACAAAAAAAATCTTAGAATTTCATTAATAAACTAGGAAATAATAAGAAAATCTGTAATACCCCACTGAAAGCTGATCACGGACGACTCATTTATAAGGATGCAGATGAAGTAAATTTATTGATAACTATTGGAAAAGGGTATTCGAAGAGAATAACGAAATTCAAGCCGATACAAATTTACTACACCAAATAAATCAAAATCTTCATCATCATCATCCGGTATCATTGACAGCTGCCGCCGCATAGTGTAGTATTTGACGATTCTAGGAGGGATTTACTTCTTGGCTCGATAATTTTACTATTTTCCTGTCTTTATTGTTTTCTACGCCACTTGTAACATTATTTGGATAACGCTCTTGGCAATTTAAATTATTCCTTGTAATATTTTCCATAACCACTCGGCTATGGCGCCGAACTAAATTGTAATCAGTTATTATACACACATGCATAAAATTTTAGTAGGTATATTTAACAATAGAGAAGGCACTTCGTTATTAAGTATTTAATAGTTTCGTTATTTTATATAATTCAAAATGGCACATGGCAAGCGAGTTAATTTAATTACATTATTGATTTAAATTGATATTTATTTTAGAGCAAAATTAAATTTGAATGCAGGCTTTCACGGCCGGTAATCATAATGTTGAGTGATTCCGGGTTCTGTGGCCGTGGTCCATAGTTGGTGTTGATACCAGACGTTTCGCCCTCAACTGCGGAGGGCATCTTCAGTGGCGAGTGCTTCTAGGCGTGTTTCCTGGTCGGAAGCTCTACTTAGAGTCTCTAAGTAGAGCTTCCGACCAGGAAACACGCCTAGAAGCACTCGCCACTGAAGATGCCCTCCGCAGTTGAGGGCGAAACGTCTGGTATCAACACCAACTATGGACCACGGCCACAGAACCCGGAATCACTCAACATTACAAAATTAAATTTAACAATTTTTGTAGAATTGATAAAGTATCTGCAGTTCTTTATTAATCTCTGTTACCGAAGCTGTTTATCTAGTTTCAAAGTATTTTATTACATTTGTGTAATATTTACATTTTGAAATTCTAAATAAAATTCAGATGTCAGTCACAAAATAATGTCAGTCAGTCACACATCACATATAGGTCATAACTTCGGTATTAATTGTGATTTAGGTTTATTTTTTATTTAAAATGTAACTTGAAATATGCCCTTTCAACGGTATTTTGGAAAATTGAATTAAGGATCACATTTCAGAGAATGATGTAGATGAACATGTTAAGCTGCATGATGAGTTGACATTTATGTCAGTCAGTCACACATACTTTGATAGATAATAAATAACATTGCTTTTCTTCAGAAGTTGTATATTTATGTACAATCTTAATCAGACACTTTTCCTCTTATCATATCACGTATATAACACCTCTAATTTCAACCAATTGTAATATGTATGCAAGCATTTTCCAGCAAAAGTGTATTGTAAAGTCAATCAGTCATATATGGAATTGCTCAAAATTAAGAATCCCAGTTGTGAAAACTTGCTTTCGTTTCAGATGTGTCTCTGTTCGGCGGGTCAATGGAAGGAGATGTCGATGAATAAACAAAAATTAAACTCGTCTATAAGGTTATAAATGCAAACTAAGCACAACGAAACTGTCATTTAGCATCATAGTGTTTATATTTTTGTTATCTGTGATCGACTCGCATTGCCTCTTCCCACGCGCTACGCATAAGAGTTACTGTTTACCTAAGTTGTTTAAGGATGTCCAATGTTTTGTTTGAAACGTGAAATTGACAACAGCAACAACAACAGTAGGCTAACGAGGAAGTTTAGGTCTCTTTTCTTTCGTTTGTTTCAAATTATTTTCTATATTCGTACGTCTTTTGTCGTCATTTAGTGTTTTAATACACTTTACAGTACACACGTTCCATAAATCTCATCTTGAAACTACAAACAAGTGTATATCGTTATCAATAAAAAATATGAATAGAATTTTTTATAATGTAAATGGACAAATGAGGAAAATTTTGATTAAGTGTAATTACCAAAAACAATAATTACTAGAAGGAATAAACGGTAGGTGTACAAATAAATTTAACATATGCTCAATTCTGGAAATGCGTGCTATTATGTATTACTTGAACTCTTGTCGTCGCAACTCTCTCTCGAAAAAAATTAAACTGAAAATATAATAAAACTGTTATTCTTCCAGTCATATTATAGGGATGCGAAACGTGGACTTTTACTTTAAGGAACCAGAAAAGATTACGAGTATTTGACATTAAACGTGTTAGGACAAAGAGAGACGCCACAGTTAACCTACGGTATTTATTGACCACGTGGCTACTTTATAGACCTACCCTTTAATATATTACTCTAATAAATAGACTTAAAACTGAAAATCCTAAATCCAATCTAACTTCTGAAACATCCAAAAAGAACAAATATAAGAAGTGTTTTAAAAAATGTCTTATATAAATTAATAGATCTCAAAATTTCTTTCGAATGACCTCAAATCAATTAGAAATATGTTAAATAAACTCCATGCGCAACAGGGCAAGAAGGCCTTTGCTCTTTCAGTCAGCTGCTAGGCTCACATCCAGGTGTATCAGTCCACAGATTGGACTCTAGGCAGTAGATCTATAGTGTCGGGTCCCCCAGGCGTTACAGCTGGAACCTCAGTCCCACACTCCATGAGAGAACTTTTTCTCCACTCAACACGAGGACTAACTCAGCTACAGTGCGGGACCGTGAATAAGTAACTAACTGATTGGGATTATTGAACCCGTAGGTTTATGTCTGCGCGCACATAAGCTTTCCATACATCCCTATCTCGAGCTAATGTTTTCCAATCATCCCGTATATAATCCCTCTTACTAACAATCCATATATAACTTTTATACAAGGTTTATATACATCTCAGTTGAAAATTCTTACTAATAAACACTGTATTAGCGGTTCAGTGTATAAGAGAAGTTCAACTTTACATGGGAATCGTTATACATGCCTCCAGCCTTGTTTAAGGATTGTATAACTAGACAAAATGTCGGACTTCAAGATCAACTGATTGTTTTCTTATGATATTGATTAAAGTTTCCTTAAATTTAACCCAAAATGCAACACTTTAACGACTGTTTGATGGCTGCACAGGGCATAAATAATATTAATAAAGCTCTGGGTAGGAAAATAATGGCATCATAAAATGCCTTTCGTTACACTGATTCTCAATTAGGCCTAATAATATGTTTTTAAATTGAACATTGATTCACAAAATAATATGTTCTACAAGATTTAACCTGAATATAGTTTAAATGCTTCATAATATTATTTTAAGAAAACTTTCTTGCATCTTTAATACATAACACACTTACCGATATAAAAATGTATTTAATTATAGAGGTACTATTATTGCAGTAAGTTACATGTTAACTTGATAGTCTTGTGGCTAAAGCTTCTGATTATGGTTCGTGAGGTCATAGATTCGATTCCCGATCAAACTACAGTAATTTTTTTTCGCTTAAAGTGTTATTCTGTTGTCGGTAACATTTCCTACTATTTTGAACGTTTTCTAACGCATCTTAAAACACTGCACATAATGCATAAATATTGGGAAAAACTTTTATTAGTTTCCAAGAATTGTTCCAAATTCTTGACGTTAGATGGCAGCACATTATGTGTGAAACCAATTCTACGATATATTTGACATAGCGTAAAGGAAAATGTATATAAATTAAAACACACTTATTTTTTTCATACCTCCCCAATTAGGGAATCTCTATTAATTCTTATCCATATTCATTTCTTACACAATTAATCACTAGTTGATGTTGTTTTATTTCTGTTACAAACTGAGCGTAATATTGTTCTGACGTCATTATGATGACGAATATGTGACGTAGTGTGTATAACGGTTGTTTTGTTATATAGCTCCGGCACAACGTTTATTAGTAAGGAAATTATACGTGATCTACATAAGCCTTATATATTGTATAATTAAACAACTGATGAAAGCCTGTATAATAGATTTTTATTAGTAAGACTGATTGTATTTCTCTCAAATAATAGTCAATATAATTATCGCACCTCATTCTTGGCCTGCCTACTGAACCGCTTCCCTCTGGTTTTCTTACAACAAGTTTCCATGTCCATCTCCCATTTCCCATTCGTGCCACATGCCCTGCCCATCGTAGTGTACGAGATTTAACTCTTCTTATTATATCTGGTTTCCTGTAAAGATCATGTAGCTCACTGTTATGCAGTCTTCTCCATTCGCCTGTGTTTTCATATAACGGAAAACTGTAAAATGCTCAAAAACTATGGGAATAATTACCAAAGTTACGAAACTTCCCATTACTCGCTATCAACGTGTTTTGTATAATTACATAGTTAACAGGGCTTAATGACGTCAAAACTTATTTCACGTAAATGACATCATCTCACAGCTAAATTTATAATCACTTTCTTTTTTTTTTTTTTAATTTTCACTAAGTTCTTACCTCTGCTTCATTTTGGACTCCCCTGAAGGGAATACATGCTCATTGTGTTTTAACTCCAAGTCTGTTACATGAAATCTCCAATAGTCAGTACTTGTAAAGCTCAGTTGAGGTTATGTGATAAAGCATCTGAAAGAAGATCCTTAATTGAAAAACTAATGGAAGAGGAGACCTACAGAACGTTGGATAGATGGAGTGAGGAGAAGTATGGAAGGTAGAAACTTGAGGGAAGAAGATGCTTTGAACAGGAACTTCTGGCGACAAATCACTTTGGGTTGAAGAAGAAACACTGTATTGTGGAATATTCCTAATAAAATCAGTCGTTCTCAACTAAATTAAATTTCTCTTTGAAAAAAACTTGGTCAACAGAAATCTAATTTAATTGAGGGAGACTGATGTATCAGGTACTTATTTTAATATTTTTGATGAGAATATCCTATGTATTTTTTATATTATTTGGATGTTTTAACATCTATATGGTAACACATGGTCATTTATATTAAAATAGGCATAATGGTATATTTATAATGAAAAATAGGTCCACCGGTGTGGTCTCAGGTAGTGTCGAAGCGGATCACGGTTCGATTCCAGGGTATATGTTTATTTTTCAGGGTTTTCCTCAAATGTCACGAACCTTTAAGGTACAAACAGTTATTGAACATCATTATCATTATAATATTCACCATGAATGTGTGTTTCTCCATAACGTTGTGTTGTCTCGGAGGAGGTCCTGACATTACTTATTCAGAAAAACCCTCCACGTCCTTGTGTGATAAAACCATTATGTATGATCCGTCTCCCGACAGGACGTGCGCCCACAATAAAATGTAACACAACTAATAATCTACCATATACAAAATTATAAAAAATATATAATAGGATGACTTTTTTTATAATTAAGGTTCAAAAACTGAAATTTACAGGTTATAGGCCTTCACAAGTGAAGCATTTTGAAAATACATAACTCCAGACATAAAAATAACACAGTTCACGAGAAGGTGAGAGTGGCTCCACTTATTCTTCTAACAACCTCAATACCAATAAAAATAAAGCATCTTTTATTTTTACAATAGGCTGTAATTATCATTTTTATGAAGGCATATTTGTTCAACTTTTTAATTTGATAGACTCTAATTTACTGAGTACGTCTACAGGCTAATTATTTAATCCATTTCTGATGTTTTAATGGAAGATCTTTTACACGTTAACAATTTAACAATGAACTTAATTTGTGGACAGTTGTAAGTAAAAGAACAGAACAAATCAGCAACTTAGGTCACATAAAAAAATGATATATAAATAATTTTGGAAGGTAAAATATGCTACATTAATGAAATAGAGAAGGAACGATATTTACAAATGTAATTATCGTTGGAAGTAAAAAAAAAAGCTTGGACCATATAAAATATTGTTACAACACACAAAAGTACTTATATTTAAGTACAAATAACACGTTATGCTACTCGCCCAACTCCTTTCACCATGTTACTAGTTGTTGTGCTAGTTATATGAGTGAAGAAAAGTAATGCATCAATTTATGTTACAACGAAGTATTACTATCCTCAATAGAAAACATGACCTTTCTTTTTGGAATTCATTATACGCATTCAGTACTTGTTTTAATCTTTCTCCAGTCGGCTGCTGGCCTCACATCCACATGTGTAAGTCACAGAGGCAGGCGAACATCCAGCTAGTGTAGGGGTGACATGTAGTCAGCATGTCGGGTCCCACAGCCGTTATAACTGGTTTTCTCAACCTACAGCCGCAACTTATTGTAGCTGCCCAAATTCCTCACGATGCTGGATGTGCACCGGTTCCATACTGTACGAAATTCCATGAGAAAATATCTTACTCCATGGGGACTCAAACCAGCTATTCGCCAAGGCGTCTTACCTTAAACCACTCGGCAAGACTGTTTACTTGTGTTGAAGGATCTGATGAAGGACACTAGTGGGGTCTATAAGGAGCGAGAGTGAAGAATATTCACGATAAAAATTCTAATAAAATATTAATCTATAATACATAACAAGTATGAAGCTAAAATAATTACGCACAATGTGGGCCTATTTAAAAACAAATATAAGCTAAATTAAACTAAAGAAATACAATTTCCAAGCGTAGTTGCTCCAAACATAAGGTAGTCATTATGCCAATTGATATGTTATGGGAACATTCAGACTGTAACCTACAATTCAAGTATCAAATCTAATTTAATAATTTGTCCTTTAAAATGAGATTTATCGGATGTCATCATCTTCATTCATGGATTAGGTCTGTTGACCCGTTCCGACTTCAGCCCATCTCTTTCTAGGTCTGCCCACATCTCGGGTGCCTTTAGGTTTGTATTTTGTTATTTGTTTTGGATATCTATCTTCATTCATTCTGTCTATCTGTTGCTTCCATTTTTGTCTATATGTATCCATTTTATCAGTTATTGCAAATATTTCAAGTTCCTGTCTTATTTCTGTGTTCTTGATTCTGTCTTCCTTAGTGCACCCTTTAACAGATCTCAAAAATTTCATTTCTGCCGCCGTTATCCTACTTAGGTCTTGTTTTTTTTATGTATCCAGGCTTCTGAACCATAGAGCAGTACCGGTACTGCCAACATTTTATAAAATTTCAGTTGGGTCTCTCTTGTTGTTTTGTTATTTAGTGTTCGTTTTATCGTGCCACATATTCCCTGGAATTTTGCTATTTTATTATTTATATCATTATCATAATTAAATGAAATGTCACATCCTAGATAATTGAGATGGTTCACCTGTTCTATGATTTTGTTTCCTATTACTATTTTCGATTTGATTTGATTTTCCCTTGGAATGCCATTACCTTAGTTTTTTCTATGGATATTTTGAGATTATATTCTTCACCTATATTATGTAGTTTAAAAATATTCCTCTGAAGTTCGTCTTCTGTATTTGCTATTATTACCTGGTCATCAGCGTATAATAATGTTTTCAAGTAGTGTGTTTTATCTAATTTTATTCCTTTATTTGTTTCTTCGTTCCATTTTTTTATTATATCATTGATGTATAGGTTAAATAAAACTGGAGAGATACTGCATCCTTGTTTAACTTCTTGATTAGTATGAATTTTATTTTACTTACTTCATTTCTAGTTTTTATAACAAAATGTGTGTTCCAGTACAAACTCTTTATAGCTGCTATTAAGTGTTTCGGAATTCCTTTTTCTTTTAAAATTGTCCAGAGTATCGGATGTAAAACTATAATCTACATATTCCTAATTATTTGCTTATCTGGTTGAGTCCGGTGCCTGCTGTACCTCTTCCAGTTGTAACGTAAACAATCCAGATGTATGACTGAATTTCCATTCGTCGAATAATGGTTTTAACTCTAAGCGCTCAAACACTACAAATAAAGAAAAAAAAATATATATCTAGCACATGTCTATATAAGTTAAATGGAGGAATCTTAAATTTTAATAGATTAAATGAGCACTGTTATATTCTTACGCATGCGAAATGCAGAATACGTTCGGATTTCAGTTGTTTTAAAATGACCCGTTTCAGGAGAATTTCTTAAAACATAGCAAAAGAAACAATTTGAAAGGCGGAGAGAAACAAAATATTTTCAATGCTGTCAAATAGTTTAGTAAAAAATCCAATATTAGCCATTGAGGATGTGGTGAAAATATCAGAATTTACAGGTGAGTTAGCATAGAGCATATATTCTGCTCATAAAGGAATTACAAATAAAGGATATGTATCGACATCATGGAAAAAACATTGTCTGATTATGTAGACCTATTTGTCATGTTTTTCATAAATAAATATGAAATGAATGTTCATAATTATTCGTACCATATTACTTATATGATTCAGTCTTCAAATACTAAGAACAATGTTTATATCGATGACATTTTCATACACGATTCAGTCATGTGGCGGGTAAAAGTAGCACCACGGTTCCCCCAATAGACACAGCAATACCTTATGCAAGTTTGTTTACAGTACAACTGGAACTTAGCTCGGATACAGTACAGCCTAATGTTACATAATTCAGAATGCAACACAATTACTTAGTCCTACCACATTGTACGATGTATTTAATTAAATTAAGTTCATTTATTTAGTTTACCTGATGGAGTTAAGACCAGGTTACATTATACATACAATAAGAATTATGATTGATACATTATGTATATATATGTTATAATTAAATTTTTGACATTGAGCAATGCAAGCTCAAGTGAAGACCGAGTTCCCGCTACATCTTGTAATAATGGAGAATATATATATCATCATGGAAAAATAAGTGTTTGTATTGGATTTGCCCGGTGGTGTAATGGATAGCATCCTCGAATACAAATAGTGAGTTCAAGGTTCAAATCCCGTCCAGGCATTTATTTTTCTTACCATGTTATATAAAATATAAAGTTAACAAGGGTAAGAAAGAAAAAAAAATAAAAAAAAAATAATAATAATAATAATAATAATAATAATAATAATAATAATAATAATAATAATAAATCACATCTTTATCGCATTGGAATATTAAACAACGCAACCTGTCCATGTAGAAAAGCAATTCAAAATGTAGAACATCTCCTTTATAATTGTGAATTGCAGCAGCATTCTAGAAATAAGTTGAAAGAAGAAATCAGCAAAGAAGGAGGAACATGGCCTGTGACGGAGAAAGACCTAATACACAAATATTTAAGACATTTCAAAAAATATATAAAAACAATAGTGTACGAAAATGAGTGATTAACAAGTGACGAAGATAAAAAAAAAACATGTAAACAAAAACCAAATATGTGATGTTATGTAATGTTATGTAATCTGATTTTATGTTTGTTATGTTATGCATGTAATATTACTACGGTAATGGGGCATGCTGAAAAAAAAAATAAATGAAAATAATAATAATAATAATAATAATAATAATAATAATAATAATAATAATAATAAAAGTGGAGAAGTGCTTGTACAGTTACACCTGGATCAAATCCATGGAACGTAGTTTACAAAAGCCTATCTGGAAAAACTAGAAATAAGACTTCCTTGACTACACTTAGGATGCCAGAAGGGCTATATACCAAGGACATGGAAAGTACAGTAAAACATATCATTGATTATTTTGTACCTGAGGACAATGAAGGAAATGATAATAAATACCATTCAGAAATTAGAAAACTTATAATAGACCCACCAGAAGAAGCAGATTACAGAGAATTCACAAAGGAGGAAATCCTCGCTGTGCTCAAGAAATTTGATCCTAAAAAAACACCTGGGGAAGATGGCATATCAAGTGACATACTACTACCGAGTATTCAAACTTATCCCTAACTTATTTACAGAACTGTACAATACATGCTTGCAAAAAGGTTGCTTCCCAAAAATGTGGAAAAAATCAATAATAGTTCCAATCACTAAATCAGGCAAGGAGCATACTAATGAAGTGTCAAAATACAGACCAATAAGCCTCCTCAATGTAGCGGGAAAAGTACTGGAGAAGCTACTCATCGAAAGAATTCTACATCACATGTACAAGAATAAATTACTTAATAACAACCAATTTGGATTTACCCCACAAGTAGGAACAATAGAAGCAGTAATGGAGGTTACAAAAACCATTAAACAGAGCCTGAATATAAAAACAAAGTGTAGTTCTGGTAAGTCTAGATGTTAAAGGTGCATTCGACGCGGCATGGTGGCCGAGCATACTATACAATCTAAAACAACTTAAATGTCCAAAAAATCTATACATTTTAGCACAGAATTATTTCAGAGACAGATCTGCAATGTTCTCAGTGAATACGCTTAGAGTTACAAAGGAAGTAACCAAAGGATGCCCACAAGGATCATGTAGTGGACCTGGATTTTGGACTATCATGTACAACTCACTGTTGAATCTTAACTTCTCAAATCACTCTAATGTTATCGCTTTCGCTGACGACCTAATACTTCTCTCAACAGGAAGTAACGACAATGAGGCAGAAAATTACGCAAATACTGACATAAGAAAAATAGAATTATGGGCTAACAATAACAAAATCACATTCAATGAATCCAAGTCCACAGCAATGTTAATATCAAGAAAAAGGACCTCCATTAATAAAAATATCAGTGTATACGTCAACCATGAACGCATTAAGCAAGTTCAAGAAATGAAATATCTAGGAATCCACTTTAATTGCAAACTAAGCTTTGATAGACACATTGAGATAACAACTAACAAGGCTATGAGCCTAATGAATATGTTAAGAAGGGCAGCTAGATTGAAGTGGGGACTGAGACATAAAGCATTAAGGACTATATACAATGGAGCAATCTTGCCTATGTTAACATATGGGGCCCCAATATGGGAGGAAGAATTAAGAAAACAAAAAAATTTAAAAAAGTTGAAGAGGGTTCAAAGAATTATAAATGTCACCATAGCCAAAGCCTATAAAACATTACCATATGAAGTATCTTGTATCTTAGCTGGAATTAAACCCATAACTATCAGTATACAAGAAACAGCCCAGTTATATAGAGTCATACACGATGACCACACAAACATTGACATACCACTCAAAAAGGAGGAGTGGCCACATCCGGCAGAAAGAATTAATGTGGGCGACATTGAAGAATCGAACAACTACAAAATAAAAATATACACTGATGGCAGTAAATTCCAAGGAATGGTAGGGGCTGCTGCAGTTATCTTGAAAAACGGAAAATTAGAGCATACAATAAAAGCCAAACTGTCCAATCGTTGCTCAAATAATCAAGCTGAACAGATAGGAATTCTTAAAGCTCTAGAAGCAATATCATCAATTGACCAAAACAGCTCTGAAAAAAGTTTTGTTGCAGTTTATACAGATAGTCAAGTTACTCTCGACCTAATTAAAAACAACTTCAAACAGGGATATATCATATCAAAAATAAGACAAACAATAGCAAAACTCAGGGAACAAAATTGGATAGTACATTTCGGCTGGATAAAATCACATGTTGGAATTTATGGGAATGAAATGGCAGATCAATTGGCAAAACAAGCAGCAACAGAAACCAGCGTAACCGTAGAATATACAAAAATACCTAAATCATCAATAGTTGCCCAAATAAAAGAAGAAGGAACCATTAAATGGCAGAACGAATGGGACAACGCAGATAAAGGAGCCACATGTAAGAAGTTCTTCCCATCAGTCAGAGACAGATTAAAACTTAAATGTGAAATAACTCCAGAATTTTCTGAAATGGTAACTGGTCATGGAAAAAATAAATCACATCTTTATCGTATTGGAATATTAAACAACGCAACCTGTCCATGTAGAAAAGCAATTCAAAATGTAGAACATATCCTTTATAATTGTGAATTGCAGCAGCATTCTAGAAATAAGTTGAAAGAAGAAATCAGCAAAGAAGGAGGAACATGGCCTGTGACGGAGAAAGACCTAATACACAAATATTTAAGACATTTCAAAAAATACACTTGTGTCCAAAAGTTAAGGATAATTAGTTCATTTGCCGACTTATTATAAAGCATTTGTCAGAATAATACAAAATTTTGTAAGGGTATGTCACAGATAATTAGAAACATGGCACGAAAGAAACAATGGCATGAATACGTCATTCACTTGTCATTTTCACAACAAACGAAAACTGCATTTCAGAATTCGAACATAAAAGTTGAACAACAATGGTTCAAATGATTAGCATGGGGTGTGATTACCCCTGACAGCTACACAAGACTCACATCGACGTGGCATGCTAGTGATGAGGTTGTTCAGGAGTTCGATGCTCAGCAAATTCCACTCCTCATGAAGAGCAATGTGAAGGTCTTGAAGTGTCCTCGGAGGAGGCTGACGAGATGCAATTTGTCTCCCTAAGGCATCCCATGCATGCTCTATAGGATTCATATCCGGAGACCTCGCTGGCCACTCCATACGCTGGATATCTTCCTCCTGAAGAAACTCATCCACCAGTTGTGACCTGTGAGGTCGGGCATTGTCATCCATGAATATGAATTCTGGACCCACAGCTCCCCTGAAAAGTCTTACATGAGGTTCCAGGATCTCTTCTCTATACCGCTGAGCATTAACAGTGCCACCTGCGAAGATGTGAAGCTCTGTGCGTGCATTCATCATTATACCTCCCCATACCAGGAGACCACCGCCACCAAATGGATGTCTTTCCATGATGTTCATGGGGTTGTAACGAGTTCCTTGCTCCCTCCAGATAGTCACGCGATGCGAATCACAGTTCAAGCTGAATCTGGACTCGTCTGTAAATAGCACGCTGCTCCACTGATTTAGAGTCCAGTCGCGATGTTCCTGACTCCACCGTAAACGTGCTCTCTTGTTATCAAGGGTGAGTGGGACGCACACTACAGGCCGTCTAGCATACAGACCAGCAGCTCTGAGTCTTCTATAGACAGTTTGTCTGGATACTCTGATACCTGAGGCGGCCGCAAGTTCTGAACTCAGTTGTCTGGCAGACATTGTTCGGTTTCTTCTTGCAGTTAACGCAAGATATCGATCCTGCTGAGGATTTGTAACTCTTGGACGACCTCCCACTGGTCTTCGCCTAACGTCTCCGGTCTCTTGGAACCGTCGCCATAACCTAGATATAACATTTTGTGGCACATTAAGTGCTATGGAGACCTCAGTTTGTGTCTGTCCTGTTTCTAGCCGCCCAATAATTCTACCCCGAAGCAGAGGGTCCAGATGTTGTCTTTGTGCCATTTTACTGCAATCTGTTCTTACACTACATCTGATTATATCATAACTCTCTTTAAAAATGAAGATTTATGGAACAGGGCTTAACTGCAACAATGCAATTTTCATTTATAATAATTATAATAATTATAAATTATTGCTATTAATTTTTTCATTGTTGAAGAGAGATTATAATTTAGTATGTAAACTAAACTAAATGTACTGAGAAACGTTTTGATAAATAATTTTTACTCCTTGCTCCTCTTTAAGCATTTTGATTTTCCGTTTTACAAATTATCCTAAACTTTTGGACACCAGTGTATATAAAAACAATAGTGTACGAAAATGAGTGATTAACAAGTGACGAAGATAAAAAAAAACATGTAAACAAAAACCAAATATGTGATGTTATGTAATGTTATGTTATCTGATTTTATGTTTGTTATGTTATGCATGTAATATTACTACGGTAATGGGGCATGCTGAAAAAAATAAACGAAAATAATAATAATAATAATAATAATAATAATAATAATAATAATAATAATAATAATAATAATAATAATAATAATAATAATAATAATAAGAATAATAATAATAATAATAATAATAACAAAAATAATAACCTGTAATTGGATTAGTAAATGGCTTGGTAGAGAAAGTTTAAAATATAATAAGAAAAGAGTAACTAACATTAATGTACACTACAGTATATCAGATAATCTGGTGCCCCATGAGGATAAGTTTGCAATTCTGTTTGAAAAAGGAGTAATGCAAGTTTTCATGGTATATACAGAGATTTTTAAAATCAATTGAAATTTTCCTTCAACTTAAGGGATTTATCGCATTTTTAAAAATAAACACGTGAATTTTCTTCAGACAATAATTCACATGCTACAATATTAAATTGGCGGTTGCTTTTATTTTTATTACTATTATTTCAATTCATGCAGTTGGACTCCTGGCATAGAATCGCCTAATGATTCTCAAAACGGGGCCATTTTCATGAAGCTAATTAGAGGTGATCGTTGGTTTCATAATGATACTGGACATTAAAAATAACGACACTTCTATTTTCCTAACTTAATAATTCACTTAACTGACAAGATGCACTAGACAAAAAGCCAGTCTGCAGCCGACATTTGGTGAGTTACGAGATCGAAGAGCACGCAGAATCTCCTGAGGATGTCTACCGCAGTAGTAGACGAAACGTCGAGTGTTAATAAAACCAGACTACGGCCATTAAGCCCAAAAGACATAAAATACATGAATCAAAATACCTGCCGTAAAGTCTACAATTTTACAAAAATAATAAAATTGAGGTTAGGGTGAGTTACTTCTTACAGAAAGACTTGGAAGTCAAAAACAAACTGGGAAGTAATGTTTGTTAAGCAATTCTGGGAAAAACTGCACTTAAACTAACGTGGAATATTTTCAAAGTCCTAGAGAACTACAGTGCGCATGCGCCAGAGTTTATAGAGGCAGTAATAACCCACCATCGAACCACATATCGATTATTCATCCTCGATTATTATTGATAGCTTATGCTAGGTGGCAGCATGTCGCTATGGAATTTATATCACCAATCTTTGCAATAAATCCCGAAATCTATGTTTAAAAAATATTAATAATATTAAAATTATCAAATGTTTATTAAAAATGGGTGTACACTTATCACTACCTAACGCTGTTCCAAGCAGCGATAACCAAAAACAGCGATAGAATAATCATAGAGTAAGTAATATACTCTGTGGAGAAAATAGCAGTTAGCAATCACAATATTGTCTAACAGTGTAATAATATTGTGATTTCCGTATTTAAATAAATACATGAAAATTGTTTAATAACATTATAAAAATTGTTTGAAAAAGTTTAAAATATTTAAAAGTGTTAGTATATACAGAAGAAGAGCTATAGTTTACAATAATAAATAAAAAATCAAGCGTAAGTAGAAGTGCAGTTGAGCCCAATATAATACATAAACAATATTTAGTTAAAACTTTCATCAGGATATATTCTAGGGAAGCCCCGCGCCGTTAAGGCAAGATGCCTTGATACAGAGTTACGGGGCTAGCGCTGGTTCGGGTCTCCATGGGAGGAAAAATTTTCTCATGAAATTTCCATCAGTATGGGACCGGTGACCACCCAGCATTGTGAGGAATTTGGATAGCTACAATAAGCAGCAACTCCGTGTTGAAAAAGAAACAAATATAACGGCTGTGCGACCCTACATGCCGAGCATTTTTTACATCTACACAGGCTCGATTATTGCGATTAACACATGTTGATGTGAGACCAGCCGGCTGGTAGGCTAAGGGCCTGAATTGAAAGACTAAGAAGGCACATAACTCAATAAGCTTTTAGTATATGTTGATCCTATAGGCGATAGCGAGGCACGTTGTACTGAGTAGCACCACACCGTTAGGCCTATATAATGCAAATGGACAATAATAACAAAATATGGAGATTCTGAAGAAGTGACTGAAATCAAGTTCCGGAACAATAATAATAATAATTACAAATACACAAATAACTACAAACAGGAATGCGATGCACAAAAAAATTAAACATAAGCTCAATTCTGGGAAGGCGTGTTATTACGCATTGCAGAAACTCTTGTCATTCCATCTTAACTAAAAAAACAATAAAAATATAGAAAACGGTTTTGCTTCCCGTTATATTATATGTATGCGGAACCTGGATTCTCGCATTAAGGGAGAAAAAAATATACGAGTATGTGAAAAGAAAGTTCTTACGAAAATGTTTCACCAAAGATAGAGGAACAGGTGAATGGAAAAGACTGCGTAAGCTACATGAAATATACAATAAATTAGATCTAATAATCACAGTCAAATCTCGTAAACATGGGCAGGACATGTGGCATGAAGGGGATCAAAGAGGAACATGGAAACTCCTTGTGGAAAACAAGAGGGAAAGCGCCCAGCACGTACAAAACACAATAGCATTGACAGAGGGGATGATTGCAAAGCATTATCTGAGAAAACAAATGTATGTCCATGAAGCTTCGAGTTCAATGACACTGTATTATCTGTTTAACAATAAAAGATTATTGTGTGACAGGAATGTTCAGGTACTGTTATTGAGAATGCAAAGAGTAAATTCACTTACCTTCTCCATTCAGGCTCGAGTCTAAACATGTTCACATAAAAGCGGTATATTTATGGATCACACTTGCATTATTTTACAACGAGACGGTAAAAGTTCGATTACTTACAAGGTTCACGTAGGATGCACTGAGAACACTGTCGTTATTAATGTTCATCTGTTAAAAACATAAATTTCTATAACTTTTAGAATAATATATTAATGCAGTAATCGATGTTATTAAATTTATCAAAACTACTAATTACATGTAAGTAACCGCACACGTTCTGAACTGATGCACGCTGGGAAGATATAACTCGATGCGCCACCTATCAAAACATTATTACCAACATGATTTGTCCCGCGCGAGCGAAATCGCTAAATTTTTATTGAAATATGAATCTATTTAGCGGTTCAATCATAGTGGTATAGTAAATATTATATAGCTTATTCTTCTAGGATTTGTACATGCTAAAAGTATTAGGCTATTCTCTGTCAGGTTTCCACCTGTGAATGATGCAACAGAACAAGTGCCTGCTAGCGTCATATGTTAGCCAACAACAAACGAATATTGATTATATTTATACAAAGAAATCTTCTTCGCTTGTGCATTGTTACTTTTTTCTATATTTGTGTCCAGTTTTGTATTGTTAATAGGGGAAAATCCCTATGACATGTCATATTATGACTTTCAATTTGAATTTCCAGTACTTACGTAAAATTCATATATAGGTCTTGTGACATTTAACATAAACCCGATTCTGGAATTGCATTACAGGACTCTAGACGTCGCTAACTCACTCACTTTTCGGATACATTCCTATCCAGGGCTAATGAATTCCAATTATCCGCTGTATAATGTACTCTCCCTCAAATCATAGTTAAGGATATTCTTCCACCTCATTCTTAGTCTCAATACTGGACGCTTTATCTCTGATTTTCCTACAAGCAGATCCCAAATATCACTAAGTAACTAGCCTATTTTGCAGTATCGAAGCCGTAGGTTTATGGCTTGCATGTACGTAAGTTCTCCATACATCCCTTTCCTGAACTAATATTTTCCAATCATCCCCCATGCAATCCACCTCCCTCAAATCATGCTTAACCTTCCACCTCATTCTTGGTCTACCAACTGGGAGTTTTCTCTCTGGTTTTCCAACAAGACGTTTCCGTGCTCCTCTTGCACTCCTCATTCGCACCACATGTTTATCGCAGTCTATGAGACTTAACTACATCTGATATCTTTATAAAGATCCTGTAGCTCACTGTCATGTAGTCTTCTCCATTCATCTGTCTAAAGTAAAAAATATAAAAAGAAACTTTCTGCTCAATACTGGTAGTATTTCCTCCTCCCTTACATATTATGATGATCATCTTTGACCTGCCTTATGGGCTAGTAGTCGTAGCGTTTCTGACTACAGTTTATAAGGTCCCGGATTCGATTCCAGGTCAAACAATGGGATTTTTTTCCTTAAAGGGAATTATTTTTGTAGTTGCCCATGGTCTGGAATTTTGCTTAAGTCTTGGAGTGTAACTGCATATAATGAGTAGTGTATTGTGTAAGTTAATACAAGTAGGTAACACTGTGTGCATTTAAAAGTAACACAACAAACTTATCTTGAAAACAATTTTCGAAAATTTGCATTAACAAGTTTTCTTGTTTAATTGATTTTTGTTATTTTTTAAATGATTTTGATAACTTTCGCTAAAGAACAACAATGCAACAGAGCTACTAAATTTCGCCTCCACATACGGCAGTCTCTGCCACCAGAACATGCATTCGGTACTCATTTCCGTTAGGAGCTGAGTCAACACCAGTGCCGCGATGCCGCCAGAAGGTTTGGTCCAACTAAAAGTCCTAACCCAATAGAGGCTCGAAACCATGACCTTCCGGCTTGTAGCATTATTGTTATAACAACAACGCTATGGCAAGTGCCATTAAAATTGCTTCAAATAATGGATATAATATTTTTAATGGATCAGGATTAATGAAGGAGCTAATTAAAATGGAAATACAAGGAACATGTTGATTTATTGAGCTATAAATAAGGTAGAATTATCTCACTTATATGATAATATTGTACATAATGTATCAGTAAAAACAATTTTATATTTATTTTGACGGTCAATATTTCAATACTGCACTTAGATGTATTGAGAATGATGTGATAATCGTTCTGCATCAAGCAGTTAAGCGCCACAAGGGGCGTTTTACACTCTCGATGCGTATTAGTACGAGATATTTTATCATGTATCAATTAGCCAAGCGCCAAGTAAATACGTATGCACTGCTGATGTAAAATAATATATCACAATGTTAGTAGTGTTTGTTTGCACAATACAGTTATTATTGATATCTTGTTTTGTAATATTCATACGTATTACATTGTGTTAAATTAATAATATAAATCCAATTTATTCATACAATTATAATATATACAAAAACAAAACAGATAAAAACAAAAACAAATCATGTTGTAACAATTTTGTAAAATCAATTTTTATACCTTGCTGTAAAACATCCATAGACATCCGTCAACTTTCTCACTAAATGTTTATTTTGAACTACAATACGTGATGCACACGTAAATGTAAGTAAATAATACAAATAATTTATCTCACATTTTAATATGAATTATTCTCATTGAAAATCTATATATATATATATATATATATATATATTACAATTTTCATTGAACAAAATTAGAAAGAGATACACTTTTAATTTCACAAAAAAATAAGACAACGTATTTTACTAGCTGATGACCAGTGGACTTCCAAACTCCGTCGTCTGTTACAATGAATTGACAAGCGCCTGATTTTTTAAATATTTATGTTTATAAAATATGAGTATATGGACTTCATGCGCGACAAATATATGATTCACATAATAAATACGTACATGCAGCGAGACGGGGCAGCTCTTATAAACCATATATACATTTTTCTGAGCTCTGGATGTCATTATAACATTAACCCTTAAATTGGCAAAACTAGACTAGACTAGACTATGTGGTAGAAGCGGATCACTTTTCCAAAACGTATCCCCTCCCCTGAGCCGGCCAATGATGAATCCAGTTTCCTGGATGCATCCTCGGCGGCCGAGAAAGGAACCGTATGGTCCATAAACCATACTTCCGGCTATTTTAGGGATTTATTAACCCTCTTTAGCCCTTTAGTGTATCGTCAGTGTAGATAGCGAGCGTATATCCTAGTGTCGACCACAACCAGCAGCAGATCGGGAGACAAAGATCCAGTGGTCGGACATTAATAAGCCTTGGTGACGCTGGTCGAAGCTGATGAACTAGTTGTTTCTCCGATACTCCAAGCCGCCAACAGGAAGACCGCCACCGCCGCAGAAGCCGCCAACCCCTAAAGGGGCAAGAGAGGGAGGACAAGTCATCATTCCAATCAGAAACGGCTCTTTTCGGATTTAGCTGATCTGTTAAATATTTAAGAATTTTGAAAGTAATTGTTGTTACATTTTACAGAGCTATAATTTCATGTCTAGTTATTCATGAATATTTTGAAAAATGTACGTGATGTGAGAAAATGGAGATCATTTTCGAATTCAGCACACAAAATCCGTTTTGAATCACCAATCAGAGTTTGAAAAACAAAAATAACTTTTAAAATGCAGAACGGTATATATCAACGACACTCTTTTAAAGCTAAATTAATTCGTTTTGCAATTATGATCTAGAGGAGAAAGTATCAACAATTTTGCCCAGAGACCTCTTCTTACAAGCTTGATATTATCGTATGTGTCCTAAATCCTGATAGGTGGTACTGCTTTCTAGTCCTTTACGAAGGAAAATATACTTACGATTTTTACGTCCTAAAGAATCCACAAACGCCGTCAGGGTTTGTTCCCGTGAACTTTAGAACCAGAGGCGAGCATGATAAGCTCTAGTCTTGCAATATCGATTTCAGCGCTTAAGAAGTATGCATATTACATTCTCAGTGTCATATTATCTGAAATTGTAACTCCACTTTTTTTAAAAAATAAAACTGTTCTTAGGAACGTTTAAACATGAGGAAATTTCTAATTTGATTTCTAAATCTATATGGGACCTCTACCCCTGTGCCCCAAAAATAATTTCATTACAAACAGATTCATAGTAAATTAAAACGCGTGGATGGGAATTGGCTTTTTACAGAAGCGAGGAAATGATTAAAAATCGAGCGATACCAAGGTTTTTAATTTCCGAGATTCTGTAAACCACTTCACAAACGTGTTGTATATATTGTTTGCACGATGGTGTTATCATAATAAATAATAGTGAAATAATAATATATTTGTTGGTAATATTTTCGTTCATTATAAACAACTGACTGTCGTTAGAAGTCTGACCAATGTATATGCAGTAAATGCCTAAAATAATTTAGTTGAGACTACAGCAGGCCGAAAAATAATCAGGTATAAAATGGTGGCAAGAATGAATTGATTGTTTCAAACACATCTCAATTCATATAAAATGCAGTGATTTGTTTGGTATAATGTACATTCACACCACCTTTTGGATATATTTTTCTATATATCTACATTGTACGTAGTATACAAAAACGGCAGTGGCTTTACTTCCCGCCCTCGTGTTTAATTCGTAATATTACAGTACAGTTATTTAGTTATGTATAGGTTGACAACCCAGAAATTTAGGAGACTGCACATCCAATCATGGTCGTCATTTCTGTAGGTACGACAGAACGCACTATCTTGAAAATAATGATTGTAGAAATGTCCTTCGTTGCTAATGTTGACGTAATAACCGTGTCGTAACGTAGCAACGTCACTAAATGTGAAAATGCAAGATATTTTTTACAAATTAAATTTTAAAACAAATTATTTGACAGATTTAATTCAGAAGTGTTTCATCCATCAATATATACCATATATATAGAGACCTTCCTCTATCAGGTAAATACTCAATACCACAAGTTATCATCTTTAAATGTAGGGTACAAGGAAAAAATCCACCACTAAATAAATGTCTTTTAATTGAGGCGATTAGAAAAAGAAAGGGGCGTAAGTGTCTTTTTTCTGAAAAAAGTGAGTTTGTAAAGGCATTAATGTCTTTTTCGAGTTACCTGCAAGAAAACACTAATCACCCGCAGTTATCATTTTGAATTACCTGTAATTTTTTTATACAACTTCAACTTAAAAATGTTTTCGCACTACTGCAAAGCTTGTACATTTGCTTCCAAACTCCTGGATTATACAAAGTACCTACTTTTTAAAATACGTGTCAAATTTGGAAGGCAAGTAAACCTATGATTATACAGCTTTTTTCAATCTCTCGTACTCCTAAAACATAGTACTTTCCATTGAGAATCTAAAGGAAACTTACACTCTATTTTGACAATACTTACTTACTCACTGGTACTATCGAACCCGTAGGTTCATGGCCGCGCGGACGTAAGCTCTCCATACATCCCTATCCTGAGAATTATATTTGAATTAAACGCCTGGTCCTCAGGATTTGGGGTTGACGCATCAGGCTAGCTTGCTATTCGTTAAAAAATTTTATTGCATTATATTGTAAGCCTATGTTTTCCCTTTTCAGAGATTTAGGCCCTCTCCCCCTACAGGGAAGAATTTGAACCATACTGATTTAGTTACACGTGTTTTCGTATAGATGTCTTTTTGAGTGGTCTGGTGTCAGTGTTCCGCCTCATACTGACATCTAGGAAACCAAAGTAGTACTAGGACGGAAAAATTCGGTACATTTTGCTTAGAGGCCTATTCATTCAGGCTTAAGGATTTTTTACGAGCCTGAAAATCTTCAGACTCGGGACCCACGGCTTAAAGTCCCTCCCGGAGGACTTGCTCCTTGGATATTTCCGTCCTAAAAAAATCCATCGACCCCGACCGGGTTTGAACCCGCGACCCTCGGGACCAGAGGCAAGGAGCATAACGACTAGTCCACCGCGACCGACTTCGTTAAAAAATACAATGCCCAAAAATCAAATGCTACATTGATTTAATAAAAAGCTACAAAACTAACTATTCTTTCAGGAACATGGAATATACAAGGGATTTGAAATAAGATTAAGGAAATAATGAATAGCTTAAGAAATGCATTAATAATAATAATAATAATAATAATAATAATAATAATATATTTAACAAATATATTCAAAGTCATAACGTCTTCTCTTCCACTTAACCAACTCTATTTTACAAGGCACATATTGCATACACAGTGTCAGGGTGAACCGGGGAAGGTGGGACTACGCGACAACGATATGTGAAACTAGAAAAGGAAAAAGAAGCAGAAGAGGACATTCACGACAGAGATGATTCCCAGTATTCAGTGCAGTAACAGGTGTGCAGTGAACTGGAATAATAAGAGACAAATAGAGCGAGTGTAGGTCTAGAATAACAGACCAATAAACTGATAAAGTAATAAAATAAAGAAGAAGTAAGGGAAAAACTGCACTTAAACTAGCGTGAAATATTTTCAAAGTCCTATAGAACAACAGTGCGCATGCACCAGTGTTTATACAGCCAACAATAACTCACAATCGACCACATATCGATTATCATCCTCGATTACTATCGGTCGCTATGAAATTTAAATGACCAAACAAATGACCAATATTTGCAATAAATTGCCAAATCTACGTTAAAAATAATATATAAATAATATTAAAATTACCAAACGTTTATTAAAAATGGGTGTACACTTACTTATCACTCCCTAACGCTGATCCAACCAGCGATACCACAAAACAGCGATAGAAAAATCATAGACTAAGTGATATACTATGTGGAGAAAATAGCAGGTAGCATCACAATATTGTCTAACAGTGCCATAATATTGTGATTTGCATATTTAAATAAATACTTCAAAATTGTCTAATAATGTTTCTAAGGGTGAAAATCGTGATCAAAGTATCCGTTACACAGATGCAAAGACACATTTTTTTTCTGATGATTCTGGCTAGGATTTTAGAAAATAAATATGAATTTTTTTATTGTCACGGGTCCTTTACAAGTATACAAAGTTTCAAGTCGATCCAATGTTTCTAAGTGGGTGAAAATCGTGGTCAAAAATACCGTTAAATAGACATAAAGACACTTTTTTTTTTATTTTCTGATGATTCTGGCCAGGAGTTTAGAAACAATATATGAAATTATTGTATTAGCACGGGTCCTCTACAAGTATACAAAGTTTCAAGTCGACCCAATGATTTTAAGTGGGTGAAAATCACGTTGAAAGATTCTGTTACATAGATATATATAGATAGATATATAGATAGATAGATAGATAGATAGATACAAGGTCAAGCTAATATAAAGCGTGTAATAAAATAAAACATGTTTTACTTATTGTATTGATCATTGACATTTACAATTGTGATCACTGTCTGGGTTAATATTAAATCTCCTAAAATAACTTCTTAATTTTCCATGGCCACCAGTCATAAATTGTGAAAGGATGGAATTTAGAATAACATGTTTCATATGTAGCCTATAGTGTACTGTAGGAAAGAAGAGTTCTTTAGACAAAGCACCATTTGCACTCCTTATCCAATGTTCATTCCAATCAGTGATGGCAAAGTCCAACAGTTTCTTTTTAACATAGGATATTGGACACTTTGAAAATGAATAATGAAGCTCGGAAAATGCTGCGGAATTAGCTAATTGATCAGCCCGATCAGTCGGCTCATTCTTTTTTTTGTTTTGCTAAGTGTACTTACTGTAATTGCTAAACAGTTAATATTATTACAGAATCTACATTGTGTTGTTGGGAAAGTCTTGTAAATAATCCTTATTTTTTAATCTAATTCTGAAAGACAAAAATGTTTTATTGTGAGTTATCCGCAAAAGATAGACATATTCTGTCGTAAACTTTTTTTGAAGATTTTTTTGAGATATTCTATTATGACGTATTTGTTATGGTTTAGACAAAATAAGCAATTCAGGAGTCCAAAAAGCGACTTTTCAGTGCAGCGATCCACTTTTTTTACACGCTTTATTTTAGCTTGACCTGTACCTATCTATGTAACGGAATTTTTCAACGCGATATTCACCCACTTAAAATAATTGGATCGACTTCACACTTTGTATACTTGTAAAGGACCCGTGACAATACAATAATTTCATATTTATTTTCTAAAATCCTGGCCAGAATCTTCAGAAAATCAACAAAAGTGTCTTTGTATTTATGTAACGGAATCTTTGAACACGATTTTCACCCACTTAGAAACATTGGATCGACTTGAAACTTTGTATTATGATAAAAGACACATGACAATACAATAATGTCATATTTATTTTCTAAAATCCTAGCCAGAATCATCAGAAAATTAAAAAAAATTAAAACTGGTATAATAGGTTCTGGACTTGTCGACTTTTTAATCAATCGTTGGAAGAGCTCAGTTGGTAGAGCGGTGAACTCTAGCGGTATATAATTTCAGTAATCCAGAGGTCGCTGGTTCAAATCCGGCTGGGAGGATTTTTTTAGAAGAGTATTACTTTTAGCGCATACTACAATAGTATCAACTTTAAAGATATTTACATTTTTACCTTATTTCGTAAAATATTAAAACTTAAAAAATAAAACATAAATGTTAGTTTTAAAAAACTAAAACAACACGCTTTATTAGAAAACCGAAATAATAAATAAAAAAAATATTTTCCAACTCGCTTAGGATAAAATTAAAGTGGTCAACAAAAAAATCTTCTCCAACACATATAGAATAAAACTTGAGTTATCAACAAAAAGAAAATAATTTTACCATCAAAAGCGTAGGGTGCTTTTTATAAGTTTTACATTTTCTTCTTACAGACTTTACTTTTACCAATATCAGTTTATTATCAAATATATTAATTCATATAGAGCATCCCACGCTTTTGATGGTAAAATTATTTTCTTTTTGTTCATACCTCTAGTTTTATTCTATATGTGTTGGAGTTTATTTTTTTTTTTGTTGACCACTTTAATTTTATCCCAAGCGTGTCGGAAATTAAAATTATTTTTCATTTTTTTAGTTCGGTTTTCTAATAAAGCATGTTGTTTTAGCTTTTTAAAACTATTATTTATTTGTATTTATTTTGCTCCGGTCCTATAGTACATACGGTAATAAGTTACGTACGTTAATTTCCCCAAAGAAATTCTCTAAATGATGGTTAAACCCCCATTCAATTCGGTTAAGCAGTTATTGAGTTCATAAAAAAAAAATATTCACAGATGTTCATGTTTATATAATTTATAAAATATTAATATAAATAACCAACCACGTGTTCAATTGAAGACAAAAACAGCTCCTGAGTCCATTACACACGCATCAGAACACTCTAAGCACGCTTTAATAACTATCACAAATCTTACATGTTGAATGTATTAATATTTATACACGACAGACGCCTGGTTTAGCCAGGGTACGCCTATAGTGTTGCAAATTAACAAAACACAATCGCTATGTGGCGTTGTTTGTATCACCTTCACGCACTTCTGACAATATGAACAGATCGTCTATTAACATGGAAACAAAATATTTTAAAAACTTTGAAGATTACAATAAAATATATACTCTATGTAATTGCTCAGAGGTGTTCTAATATTATTTTTGAATAACAGAATTTTTCATAATTGTCTGAAAATATTTATTTTTTATGCAGCTTTGATAGTTTTCGTGTGAATATGAAAAATAATGAAATATGTATATTTGATTGAAATTTTATGAAGGCCATTGAGCTAATTATTGATTTTTCCGGAGACGGAGAATGACAAGTAGGTTGTTGCCACATCTACGTTATTTCTTAGACTATGTCGTGTAAACATATTTCGCATGTTAATTAGCAATTTTTTCAAACTTGACAAATATAAACCAAACGTAACATAAAATTAACTGAGAAAATTGAAAAATCTATAATAATAAATATATTATAATACTATTTATAAATAATAAATAAAAATTAATTAATTATAATTATTTTATAATTAATAATAATAATAATAATAATAATAATAATAATAATAATAATAATAATAATAATATGATGGACATTCTGTACTATTTCAGAATAAAGTTCTTAAGAAGATTTTCAGGCTCGTAAAAATCGTTAAGCCTGAATGAAAAGGCCTCTAAGCAAAATTTACCGAACTTACCCGTCCTAGTACTATATTGGTTTCCTAGATATCAGTATGAGGCGGAACGCTGACCACGGACCACTCAAATGACATCTATACGAAAACAAGTGTAACTAAATTAGTATGGCTCAAATTCTTCCCTGTAGGGTGAAAGCGCCTAAATCTCTGTTAAGGGAAACATGGGCTTAAAGAAGAAGAAGCTGAAGAAAGAAAATTTTAGGACAAAACAGAGACAAGCAGACAGGCGAATGCAGAAGACTACATAACAGTGAACTACTTTATCTATATAGTAGGAAATCGGATATAATGATGGTTTCGTAGACTGCGATGCGCAGGACACGTGGTACGAATGCGGAAATAAAGGGAGGCATTGAAGCTCCTATAGAAAATCAGAGTGAAAACGGCCATTTGGTAGACCAAGAATGAAGCGTGAGAATATTATTTATCATGATTTGAGTGAAGTAGATTATACAGGTGATGATTGGAAAACATCCCAGGATAGGGATGTATGGAAAGCTTATCAACACGTGGCCGTGAAACTACGGGGACGATAGTGCTAGTAAGTTAATAAGTTGGTTTAAACGACATCGTTTTTTACAGTCAAGTCTCGTAGACTTCGGTGAGCAGGTCTTGTGACACAAATGAGGAATGGAAGAGGGGCATGGAAACTAAACCAAAGGGAAGGCCAAGAATGAGGTAGGAGGTTAATATTAACATGATACTAGGGTTGTAGAATATACAGGGAATGATAGGAAAACTCTCAGGATAGGGACATATAGAGAGCCTATGTCCGCGAGTCTAGGTACCACGGTTCGATAATGACGATAGGTTAGGTGAGGAAGTTGACAGTTAATATATACAAGATTATTGGATGATCTGGCGCTCCATGAGTTGTCTCTTTCGTTTGAACTTTAAAAAGAAGTTTAACGTTGTGCATATGCCGTTCTTGCGTTAAAGTCACCTCAACTTCACATTTAATTTTCAGGCATTTTTTTGGAAATAAATCAACGTATACACACACACACACACACATACAAACATATATATATATATATATATATATATATACACACACTTTCCTCAGATTATTATTCACATATTGCTATAAGAATTTATGTGTTTTTTCAAGTTTTTAAATTCGATTAATGTGGGTGGACTTCTGGCATAGAATCAGCTATCATAAGATTGAAAATAAAATTATAAATACAATGTGTCAAATGTAGAAATCACGAATTGCTAATTTATAATATTTATGACGAATCACAGTTATCAGCACAGCTAATAAGTTTAAAACCAAGAAATATTTAAAAAAATAACCAAAATCTCATGTAATCAACAACATATTCTAGATAAAAATAAAGTAAAAATTAAAATTTCAATGACATATTTTTGGTAGTTTTAAAGTTTAAGGCAGTATAAATAATTATAACTGTTTAACTGCTTTTATAACTGTTATTATTGGTTATTTAATAGTTATAACTGCTATTATTCCGTCATACACATCTTCATATTTTCCAAATTATAACATTTATTCTCGACAGGCGTCTGGCTCATCCAACGTACGCCTACAGTGTTGCAAATTAACAAAATACGATCGCTAAGTGGCGATGTTTGTGTCTCCTTGACGCGAGTTCTGACATTACTAATGGATCGTCAATTAACATGGAAACGAAATATTTTAAAAACTATGAAGTTTATAATAAAATATATACTCTATGTAATTGCTCGGAGATGTTTTAATATTATTTTTGAATAGCTTAATTTTTCAAAATTGTCTGAAAATGTTTATTTTTGTATGCAGCCTTGACAGTTTTCGTGTAAATATTAAAAATAATACAATATGTAAATTCCATTAATATATTACACGGGCCATTGAGCTACTTATTGATTTTTCCGGAGACGCAGAATGAGAAGTACATTGTTGCCACATCTAATTTATTTATCAGACCATGTTTTGTAAACACGGTTCGCACGTTAATTAGCCATTTTATCAAACATTACAAATATAAGCGATAACGTAACATACGAGGTGTGATCAATAAGTTTCCGGAATGAGGCCATAAACACAACACAACACTTCAAAGTTTCTATTCAACACTGTCACCCTCGAAGTAGTCACCTTGGGAGTTGATACACTTGTCCCAGCGCTTCTGCCAATGCTGGAAGCACTTCTGGAAGTCGTCTTCTTTAAATGTGTCCAATGCCTTCTGCGATTCGCGCTGGATGACATCAATGTCCTCAAAACGATGTCCTCGGAGCCGAATTTTTAGCCGTGGGAACAGGAAAAAGTCTGCTGGAGCCAGATCTGGAGAATAGGCTGGATGGGGAACAGTACTCATCCTATTTTTGTCCAAAAACTGGCGGACAGAAATTGCTTTGTGCGCGGGCGCATTGTCGTGATGCAGGAACCAGTCACCAGTCCTCCATTTCTCTGGCCGTTTGCGTCGCACATTCTCCCTCAATCTTTGCAACACTTGTTTGTAGTACACTTGATTCACTGTTTGACCCCGTGGTACAAATTCCTTATGCACAATTCCATTAATGTCAAAAAAAAAACAATCATCATTGACTTCACATTCGATCGAACTTGTCTGGCTTTCTTGGGGCGTGGAGATGCAGGACTCTTCCATTGTGAAGACTGTTGTTTAGTTTCTGGATCGTAGCCATAAATCCATGTTTCATCACCAGTAATAACCTTTTCCATGAACCGTGGGTCATTTTTAAGCTGTTCTTTAAGATCTGTGCAGGCAATCACACGACTTTCCTTTTGGTCATTTGAAAGGAGGCGGGGCACGAACTTCGCAGCAATTCTTCGCATGTTCAAATCGTCTTTCAAAATGCTTTGAACACTTCCAAACGAGAGTGCTAGTGCATCAGACAGTTCTCGTATTGTAATGCGCCTATCATTTAATACCATTTCCCTCACTCGATCGATATTTTTATTGGTTTTGCTGGAAGTTGGTCGTCCCAGACGATTTTCATCCTTAACCGATGTCACGCCCCTTTTTAAATTTCGAAAACCACTCAAATGCTTGAGATTTGCCCATTGCTTCCTCCCCATAAGCTGTTCTTAACATTTGATATGTTTCTGTTGCAGTTTTACCAAGTTTAAAGCAAAATTTGATGCATGTTCTTTGTTCCTCGTAATCCCTCATTGTTGACACACAGAGAAATCGCCGTATGCACAAAACACGTCTTCACTTCAGAGCTTCTATCAGCATACTGCAAGGTCAGAGAAGGTCGCGCGACCCCTCAAATTCATCACAAGGAAATTCTGAGTGTACAGCCTGGGTGAAAATTGAAAACTCCTCAATGGCATAATTGTTTTGAAGCCATTTCGGAAACTTATTGATCACACCTCGTACAATTTATTTGCAAAATTTATAAAATCTATAATTTCAATATTTATTTTACTATAATATTATTAATAAATAAATTGTAAATTAAAATAACATAATATAATAATAGTATCAACATATAATATTATTAATAAATAAATTGTAAATTAAAATAAAATAACAATAATAATAATAACAGTTTTTTATTTGGGAATATTCCACAATACAGTGTTTCTCCTTCAACCGAAAGTGATCTGTCGCCAGAGGTTTCTTGTCTAAAGCATCTTCTTCCCTCAGATCTCTAGCTTCCATACTTCTCTTCACTCCATCCATCCATCGTTCTCTAGGCCTGCCTCTTCCACTTCTTCAATTAGCTTTCCAATTAATGATCTACTATGGTATTCTCTCTTCTTCCATTCTTATGAGGTGTCCATACCATTTCAAACGTTTTTCTTTCATTTTTCCTAATATGTTTTCTCAACTTGCATAATTTCCTTATTATGGTGTTTCTGACCTAATCCATTCTTGAAATTCTTGTACATCGCCTCCAAAAATCCATTTCTACTGCTAACAGCTGGTTGGCTTATTTTCTACTTACTGTCCAGGTTTCGACCCACATAATAAAATGTTTTGTAACAGAACTTGAAATGTAGTTTTCTTCGTTCTGTATAATACATTTCTATTCCAAAGTACTGAGTTCAACATACCAACGATTCTTCTTCCATCAGTTATTCTTATTTAAATAATAATAATAATAATAATAATAATAATAATAATAATAATAATAATAATAATAATAATAATAATAATAATAATAATAATAATAATAATAATAATAATAATAATAATAACAACAACAATAATAATAATAATAATAATAATAATAGTAATAATAATAATATATTGAAAATCTGTACTGTTCCAACATCAAGTTCTTAGAAAACTTTTAGGACAAAAGAGAGATGAACAGACGGGCGAATGCAGAAGACTACATAACAGTGAACTACATGATCTATATTGTAGGAATCCGGATATAATAAGGACAGTTAAGTCTCGTAGACTGCGATGCGCAGGACAAGTGGTACGAATGCGGTATGAAAAGGAGACATTGAAGCTTCTTATAGGAAACCAGAGTGAATACGGCCATTCGGTAGACCAAGAATGAGGCGAGAGAATAATATTTATCACGATTTGTGGGAAATAGATTATACAGGGGATGATTGGAAAACATTAGCCCAGGATAGGGATGTATGAAGAGCTTAAGGCCTTGTGGCCATGAATCTACGGGTTCCATAGTGCCAATGAGTTATTTTAAACGACATGATTTTATGCAGTCAACTCTCAATGAAAGAGGTGTATGGAAGATTATTGTAGGAAAACCAGAGAAAAACAGCCAGTTGATAGATCAAGAATGAAGTGGGAAAATAACATTAAATATGATTTGGGCGAAGTAGATTATAATGGGATAAGATGAAAACATTAGCTCAGGATAGGGGTGCATGGAGAGTTCCAGATAGATCCAGTGAGTTACTTAGTTTAAACGACATAGTTTTATACGGTCAAGTCTCCTAGATTTCGATGAGCTGGTCATGTGACACAAATGAGGAATGAAAGAAAGGCATGGAAACTCTTTGTAGGAAACTAAAGCGTAGGCGATATCAGGGAATTAGAATATACAGGGAATGATTGAAAAACATATAGGTATAGGGATGTCTGGAGAGCCTATATATAGGCCTATATTATTACGTCATACACGTCTTCATATTTTCCAAATTACAAGCTTTATACTCGACAGGCACCTCGTTTATTCAATGTACGCCTACAGTGTTGCAAATTAACAAAACACAATCGCTAAGTGTCAGCTTATGACACCTTCACGCAGTTCTGACAGTACAAACGGATCGTCAATTAACATGGAAACGAAATATTTTAAAAACTTTGAAGATTACAATAAAATATATACCCTATGTAATTGCTCTGAGATGTTTTAATATTATTTTTGAATAAATTAATTTTTCATAATTGTCTGAAAATGTTTATTTTTTATGCAGCTTTGATAGTTTTCGTGTAAATATTAAAAATAATGCAATATGTATATTTGATTGAAATTTTATGAAGGCCATTGAGCTACTTAATGATTTTTCCGGACACGGAGAATGACAAGTAGATTGTTGCCACATCTACATTATTTCTTAGACTGTTGTGTAAACATATTTCGCATGTTAATTAGCAATTTTTTCAAAATTTATTAATATAAACCAAACGTAACATTAAATTAACTGAAAAATTGGAAAGTTTACAATAATAAACATATTATTATAGTACTATTTATAATTAGTAAAAATGATTAATAAAAAATTATAATTAATTTATAATTAATAATAATAATAATAATAATAATAATAATAATAATAATAATGTCCACCGCTGTGGTCTCGAGGTAGCGTGCTGCCTTGTCACGCAGCGGGCCCGGGTTCGATCCCCGGTCGGGACAGTTTTTCTGGGTGAGGTTTTTATCGCGGTTTTTCCTCACCTGTAAGACACATGTCAGGAAAACTTTAAGGCCCAAACGGTCCCCGAAATCATATGGCCATCGCAATTATCATCATTCATATTCATCTTAGGTTAAGCTTAGGATTAGGTACTCTCCTGGCGCACCATCATCATCATCGCCCATCATATCATCGGGGCAACGTAACCCCACCTTCCTGGCGCCCCAACCTCAGAAGTGGGTTACAAGTACGCCATGCCAGGAGAAAACCAGGAATGTCGAAAGAAAATCCTGGGGCATTTGAAAAAAAATAATAAAAAGCAATAATATGAAATAATAATGGAAATGAATAATGGAAATACTGTACTATTTCAGAACAAAGTTCTTAGGAAAATTTTAGGACAAAAGAGAGATGAACACACGGGCGAATGCAGAAGACTACATAACAGTGAACTACATGATCTATATAGTAGGAAATCGAATATAATACAGTTAAGTTTTATAGACTGCGATGCGCAGGACACGTGGTACGAATGCGGAAAGAAAGTGAGGCATTGAAGCTCCTATAGAAAACCAGAGTGAAACGGCCATTCGGTAGACCAAGAATGTAGCGTGAGAATAATATTTATCATGATTTGAGTGAAGTAGATTATACAGGTGATGATTGGAAAACATCCTAGGATAGGGATGTATGGAAAGCTTATCTACACGTGGCCGTGAAACTACGGAGACGATAGTGCTAGTAAGTTAATAAGTTGGTTTAAACGACATCGTTTTTTACAGTCAAGTCTCGTAGACTTCGGTGAGCAGGTCTTGTGACACAAATGAGGAATGGAAGAGGGGCATGGAAACTAAACCAAAGGGAAGGCCAAGAATGATGTAGGACGTTAATGTTAACATGTTACTAGGGAAGTAGAATATACAGGGAATGATTGGAAAAATCTCAGGATAGTGATGTCCGCGAGTCTACGTACCACGGTTCGATAATGACGATAAGTTAGTTGAGAAAGTTGACAGTTAATGTACACAAAATCATTGGATGATCTGGTGCTCCATGAGTTGTCTCTTTCGTTTGAACTTTAAAAAAAGTATAACGTTGTGCATATGCCGTTCTTGTGTTAAAGTCACCTCAACTCCACATTTATGTCTTAGGCATTTTTTTTGGGGGGAAATAAATCAATTTATATACTTCCTTCAGATTATTATTCACATATTGCTACAATAATTTATGCGTTTTTTTCAAGTTTTAAATTCGATTAATGTGGGTGGACTTCTGGCAGAGGATCCGCTATCATGAGATTGAAAATAAAATTATAAATATAATGTGTTAGAATGAAGAAATCACGTAATGCTAATTTATATTTATGATTGATCACAGTTATCAGCACAGCTATTAAGTTTAAAACCAAGAAATATTTTTAAAAAATAACAAAAATCTCATGTAATCAACAACATATTCTAGACCAAAATAAAGTAAAAATTAAAATTTCGATGACCGATTTTTGGTAGTTTTAAAGTTTGAGACATTATATAAATAATTATAACTGTTTAACTGCTTTTATAACTGTTATTGTTGGTTATTTAATAGTTATAACTGCTATTATTACGTCATACACATCTTCATATTTACCAAATTATAACATTTATTCTCGACAGGCGTCTGGCTCATCCAACGTACGCCTACAGTGTTACAAATTAACAAAACACGATCGTTAGGTTGCGATGTTTGTGTCACCTTGACGCGAGTTCTGACATTACTAATGGATCGTCAATTAACATGGAAACGAAATATTTTAAAAACTATGAATTTTATAATAAAATATATACTCTATGTAATTGCTCGTAGATGTTTTAATATTATTTTTGAATAGCTTAATTTTTCAAAATTGTCTGAAAATGTTTATTTTTTATGCAGCTTTGACAGTTTTCGTGTAAATATTAAAAATAATACAATATGTAAATTCCATTAATATATTACACGGGCCATTGAGCTACTTATTGATTTTTCCGGAGACGCAGAATGAGAAGTACATTGTTGCCACATCTACTTTATTTATCAGACCATGTTTTGTAAACAGATTTCGCACGTTAATTAGCCATTTTATCAAACATTACAAATATAAACGATAACCTAACATAAATTATACTGCAAAATTTATAAAATCTATAATTTCAATATTTATTTTATCATCATCATCATCATCCCGTATCATGGCAGCTGACGCCGTCTTCCGGAAACCAAACGTCATTCCTCTCTATCCATCCATTGATCTTCCTCCATTCCTCTGATATTCATAGCTGCTTGTACCCCTTCTATCCAAGTTTTCTTCGGTCTTCCTCTCTTCCTCCTTTCCATTGGGATCCATTCCATAACAATTTTAGGCAATCTTTGCTCTGGCATTCTTTTGACATGACCATACCACTGCAATCTTTTCTTTTCTATAATGTCTATGATGTCCGGCTCCTCTTGTACACCCATAATTTCCCTTATTTCTTTATTTCGTATTCTATCCATTCTAGATTTTCCAGCTGATCTTCTTAAAACATCCATTTCTGTACTTAAAATTCTTTTCATTTCCCTGGTGGGAATTTGCCAGACTTCAGCACCATATGTTAAAATGCTCTGAATTATGGTTTGATATATTTGTAATTTTCTATTTTTTGTAATATTTTTGCTCCACCAAACAGAGTTTAAAGCATTTATTGCTTGTTTTGTTTGTGCGATTCTATTTTTAATTTCCACTGTGTTATCGCCTGAATGGTCTAATTTTGTTCCTAAATAAGTGCATTCAATACTAGGTTTTAGTTCTTCTCCATTGTGGAAATTTATATTTTCCATTTCTTCTCCTATACACAGATATTTAGTTTTCTCAATGTTTATATAAAGTCCCCATTTTTCATATTCTTCTTTTAGTTTTTTAGCCATATATTCTATGTCATCGTGGTCCTGTGCTATTAATACCTGGTCATCTGCAAAATTTAATGAATATACATGTGTATTTTGGATAGGTATGCCCATTTTTTGACATTTTTTCCTCCAGTCTCTTAGTACTCTTTCGAGATAAATTTTAAATAGAGTTGGAGATAAACTGCAACCTTGCCTTAAACCTTTTGTAATAGTAAATCCCTTTGTTATATGATTTCCAACTTTTATTTTCGAAATAGATCCTTTGTATAATGCTTTTATAGCTTCTACTAATTTTTTGGTAATGTTAGAATTGTCTAAAGTTTCCCATAACATTTTTTGGGGAATACTATCATATGCTTTGGTTAAATCGACACAAAGCAAATGTAAATCTCTGTTAGTTGCTCTTTTTTTCTATCATTTGTGTTATGCAAAATATATTATCTGTGCATGACCTACAACTTCCAAAACCAGATTGTTCTTCCATTTCTTTATCCTGGTATTCTATATCAACCATTTTACTTAGTATACGTTCATATATTCTACTTAATGTACTCGTTACTGATATGCCTCTATCATTTTCACACTTTCTCTTATCTCCCTTCTTATGTATCGATGTTATAATAGCGACTTTCCACTCTTCTGGCACTTCTTCGCCATTTATTATTTTATTAAACAGTACAGTGATCATTTCCAATAACTTCTGACTGCCATTTTTAATCAATTCTATAGCAATATTTCCTGGGCCGGCATTACTACCATTTTTCATTCTCATAATTTCCTTTCTTACAGTATTTATATCAATTTTGATTATGTTTCCTGTTTCCATCTCTGATAAATCATCATTTTCTCCCGAACATTCTTTTCGGTCCTCTACTAAAAGCTTTTTGTAATATTCTTCCCATTCATGTATCCCTATTAGGTTGAGAAGATTCTTATTTCTATTATTTTATTATAATATTATTAATAAATAAATTGTAAATTAAAATAATACAATATAATAATATTATTAATATGTAATATTATTAATAAATAAATTGTAAATTGAAATAATATAATACAATAACATAATTATTATATGATATTATTAATAAATAAATTGCAAATTAAAATAATATAATAATAATAATGCAACAATTTTTTTATTTAGGAATATCCCACAATACAGTGTTTCTCCTTCAACCGGAAGTGAATTGTAAGTAGAGGTTTCTTGTCTAAAGCATCTTCTCCCCTCAGGTCTCTAGCTTCCATACTTCTCTTCACTCCATCCATCCATCCATCGTTCTCTAGGCCCGCCTTTTCCACTTCTTCCATTAGATTTCCAATTAATGATCTTCTATGGTATTATCTCTTCTTCCATTCTTATGAGGTGTCCATACAATTTCAAACGTTTTTCTTCTATTTTTCCTAATATGTTTCCTCAACCTGCATAAATACCCTTATTGTGATGTTTCTGACCTTATCCATTCTTGAAATTCTTGTACATCGCCTCCGAAAATCCATTTCTACTGCTAACAGCTGGTTGGCTTATTTTTTACTTACTCTCCATGTTTCGGACCCATATAATAAAGTGCTTTGTAACAGAACGTGAATGTAGTTTTCTTCGTTCTGTATATTACATTTCTATTCCAAAGTACTGAGTTCAACATACCAACGATTCTTCTTCCATCAGTTATTCTTATTTAAATAATAATAATAATAATAATAATAATAATAATAATAATAATAATAATAATAATAATAATAATAATAATAATAATAATAATAATAATAATAATAACGATAACAATAACAATAATAATAATAATAACAATAATATAATGAAAATCTGTACTGTTTCAACAAAATTTTATAAACTACAAACCTTTGACAGGTTTAAATCTAGTTTGTAAGAGTAATTTTTTGGAATGAAGAAATCGCATCTCTTCCTTTATCAGGTAAATACTAAATACAATTATAAATATCATATTTTTCATAGATTAAAATGTTTGAAAATATATTACGTTTTGTACTGTTCACATTTGAAATCTAACATAATATAACAAATTTGAATTCAAAATTTCAAATGTTTCTATCTTTGTATATTTTTAGATATGATTTTATGTTATTCTAAATTACAAGCGCAATTTTAAAATAAAAAGGAATATAAATCCTCCTTGAATTATATATATATATATATATATTTGTGTGTGTGTGTGTGTGTGTGTTTTTGACATGATAAGAAAAATTAATAAAATGCTCCAACGGGACTTGCACCCGAACCTGTGGATATATCCCAGTGCTCTATCAATTACGCCACCAAACAAGTCTAGTACAAACATTCATTTCCATTATAATAATATATTCTCATTATTACTAGACGTAGTGGGATATAAATCCAGAGGACCGGGTTCAAGTCCATCCGAGCATTTATTTTTCTTATCATGTCATTTTAAGCTTCTTTGCCCAATGTCAAAAATATAATTACAATAATATATATATATACATCCCATTGCGCTACCTATTACGCCATCAAGCAGATCTAGTACAAATATTCTCTTCTCTTATAGTAATATAGTCTCATTATTACTAGAAGTAGTGGGATATAAATCCAGAGGTCCGCGTTCAAGTCCCGCAGAAGCATTTATATTTTTTATCATGTCATTTAAGATTGCATTGTTCAATGTCAAACATTTAGTTATAATAGTACATATATATATATATATATATATATATATATATATATATCCCAGTGTGCCACCGATTACGCCACTGAGCAGGTGTAGTACTAACATTCATTTCTCTTATAATAATATATTGTCATTATTACCAGATGTAGTGGGATATAAATCCAGGGGTCCGGGTTCAATTCCAGTCGGAGCATTTATTTTTCTTTTCATGTCATTTGGAGCTCGCATTGCTCTATGTCAAAATTTAGTTACAATATATATATATATATATATATATCAGTATCTCAGTGCGCTACCTATTACGCCACAGAACAAATGCAATACAAACATAGCATTCTCTAATAAAAAAATATACTCATTATTACTAGATGTAGTAGGATGTAAATCCAGAGATCCGGGTTCAAGTCCCGTCCTAACATTAATTTTTCTTATCATTTTATCTTATGCCTGCATTGCTCAATGTCAAAAATGTAATCATCATCATCATCATGAACAAATTAGTTTTAGGCCATGTGGCCTGTACGGTAAACCTAGCGAAGATGATCTTAATCTTTCCACCGATGTTTTGGTCTTCCTTGGTCCCTATGTCCAGTTGGGGTATATTGGAATGCCAATTTTGGAAGTCTATTTCTTGCCATTCTTCTCAGATGATTTTTCCATTCTTGTTGGTATCTTTGTATATCTTCATTTAAACTTGTTACTCCAAGTTTTCCTCTGATAGTAGTGTTCCTTTGGTGATCCAGTCTATTAACTCCTAACAATGATCGTAAGAAGCGCATTTGGCTTAATTGAAATGTACGAGTGTTTCTTTTATTTAAATCCAAATTTCACTTCCATATTTTAGAGCAGCTTTTGATGTGATGTTATGTAATCTTAGTTTTGTCTCTGTCCTCATCTGTTTACCAAAATGTCTTCGTATTACCCCATTCATTTTATTATATTTTTGTAATTTTTGAATCAATGTCACTCTTATACTCTGCAAATACACTTTCTAAGTAAGAGAAATCTGACACTTGTTCTATAATTTTTCCATCAATCTCAATTTTCACCCGTTGTATGTTTTTTCCACACATTGCCATTGTTTTGAATTTTGATGTGGAAATTTTCATATTATATTTGCTGGCAATTTTGAATAATTGATATGCTGCTATTTGTAAGCTATCTTCGGAATCTGATAATATTATTTGATCATCAGCATATAATATTGTTTGAATTATTTTATTCCTAGTTATTGAAATTCCACTGTTTACTGTTTGTTTCCATTCTTGCACTACTCTGTTAATATATATATATATATATTGAATAAGAGTGGAGATAGTCCACATCCTTGTCGAACACCTTTGCTTGTGTTTATGTGTTCTGTTATTTCTCCATCTGGTAATTTAATTTTGATTTTAGAATTTTGATATAAGCTTTGTATGGCTCGTATTACATGTGAGTGTATATGTTCTTCATGCAGTATCTACCAAAGTTTATCTCTGTTTACATTATCATATGCCTTTTCATAATCTATAAATAGTATGTACAGTGGGAGATTAAATTCTTTCCTTTTCCATAATTTGTTGCAGGGTAAATATTGCATCTATAGTGCTCCTCCCTTTTCTAAATCCACATTGTTCTTCTTCCAAAAATGTTTCACTACTTTCAAAAATTTAATTATAATATAATATATATATATACACTGGTCCGGGATAAAGTCCCGTCCAAGCATTTATTTTTCTTATCATGTAATTTTATGCAAGCATTGCTAAAAGCAAAAAAAAAAAAAATTATAATATATATATATATATATATATATATATATATATACAATATATGCGCCTCCCAAGATTTACAAAAAAAATATTAACTTCGTAACACTATTCTGTGAAATGGTTTATTTTTAGCAAAAAATAACAAATATGTAGACGTAATAAGAACTTACGTTGCGGAGCAACGACACTGTGTTTGAATATTGAAAAAGTCAGTTTTTATATGAATGTAATAAAATACAAATTTTGACAGGTTTAAATCTAGTTTGAAACAGTAATTTTCTTGAATGAATAAATCGCATCTCTTCCTTTATCAGGTAAATACTAAATACAATTATAAATATCATATTTTTCATGGATTAAAATGTTTGAAAATATATTACGTTTTGTACTGTTCACATTTGAAATCTAACATAATGCAAGAAATTTAAATATAAAATTTCAAATGTTTCTGTCTTTGTATATTTTTAGATATGATTTTATCTTATTCTAAATTACAAGTGCAATTTTAAAATAAAAATGAATATAATTCCTCCTTGAATTTATATATATATATATATATATATATATATAACAAGTCTAGTAAAAACATTCGTTTCTATTATAATAATATATCTGATTATTACTGGATGTTGTGGGATATAAATACAGAGGTCTTTGTTCAAGTCCCGTACGACGAATTACTTCTCATATCATGTCAATTCAAGATTGAATTGCTTAATGTGAAAAATTTAATTATAATTATATATATATATTCCAGTGCCCTTCCCTTTACGCCACCAATCATGTCAAGTACAAACATTCATTTCTCTTATAATAATATATACTCATTATTACAAGATGTAGTGGGATATAAATCCAGAGGTCCGCGTTCAAGTCCATCCGAGAATTCATTTTCCTTATCATGTCATTTTAAGCTTGCTTTGCCCAATGTCAAAAATATAATTATAATATATATATATATATATGCACATATTTATTCCATTGCGCTACCTATTACGTTCAAGCTGGTATAGTACAAATATTATTTTCTCTTATAGTAACATAGTATCATTATTACTAGAAGTAGTGGGATATAAATCCAGAGGTCCGTGTTCAAGTCCCCAAGAAGCATTTATATTTTTATCATGTCATTTAAGATTGCATCGCTCAATGTCAAAAATGTAATTATAATAGTCCATAGTAATTCTGCCCGAAGGCAGGTCCTTCACTGCAATCATAGCACTTACATGCTATGCTTGCAGCTTTACTAGGGAATTGTGTAGATGTGGTAGCTTCCCGTTGCTTTCCACACCGGTGAAGGAAGATGGTGATGATGATAATGATAAGGATGATGGCCAATTGATTTCGGGGGCCGTTTGGGCCTTAAAGTTATACTGACATTTGTCTTACAGGTGAGGAAACATTCCGATAAAAACCTTACGCAGAAAAACTGCCCCGACCGGGGATCGAACCCGGGCCCGCTGCGTGACAATGCAGCACGCAACCTCGAGGCTACAGCGGTGGACTGTTTATATATAAGTAAAGTGATCCCACAACAGGCCCAGAGGCCCTTGGGGTAGTAGGAGGTTAAGGCTCCCACTTTTTCTGGACAATCGACACTTTATATCAGCCGGGTTGTCAGCCCAGCGTGACGGCCGCCTTTACCCCAGAACAAGCGTCTGGTAGTCATTTCCGTTAGAGGCTGAGTAGACCCCAGATCCATAGTGCCGCCAGAGGATTTGGGTCAGTTAAAAATCCTGATCCCAACGGGACTTGAACCCTCGACCCTCCAGCTTGTAGCTCAGTGCCTTAACCACTACGCTACGGCGTGCCCCCATATATATATATATATATATACCAGTGTGCTACCGATTATAACACCGAGGAGGTGTAGTAAAGACATATATTTCTCTTATAATAATAATATATTCTCATTATTACTAGAAGTCGTGGGATATAATTCCAGAGTTCCGCGTTTATTTTTATTTTCATGTCATTTTAAGCTCGCATTGCTTAATGTCAACATTTAGTTACAATATGTATATATATATATATATATACGAGGGTCATATTGAAAGTCGTGAGCAACCCATTGTTAAAATTCAAATTTCAACAATGTAACAAAAACAACTGCAGGGTCGTAATCTACAGACTTTATACCACAACATTACCGTTTTGTGGCGTCATAGCTTCTATCATGTGACCACACGCAGTGTTTCCAAAATGGCAGACATCAATGTTTCGTTTCGACAGCGCGCTGTCATTGAATTCCTTGTTAAAGAGGAACAATCTGCTGTTGATATTCACCAAAGACTTCAATGTGCTTACGGAGATGCCTGCATGGGTGCCAGCAGTGTTAGGAGATGGGTGAAACATTTTAAAGATGGGAACACGAGTATCAAAGATGAGCCTCGTAGCGGTCGCCCACGCTCTGCCTCCACGGATTGCAACAAGGAAAGAGTTGATGCGCTCATTAGAGACGACAGGCGTATCACAGTGAATGAAATCGCTACAAAACTTGCAGTAGGACACAGTGCAGTGCAAGAAATGATTCACAGCTTAGGTTACCGAAAAGTTAGTGCCCGTTGGGTTCCACGTTTATTGAGTGAAGACCACAAACTTCAGAGAAGAACCATCACCCATAACCTTCTTCAGAGATTTCGAAATGAAGGTGATGATTTTTTGACGAGTATTGTGACAGGTGACGAAAGCTGGTTTCATCGCTACGAGCCTGAAACAAAACGCCAGAGTATGGAATGGCACCACTTGTATTCGCCATCAAAGAAAAAAAGCGAAGACAGTGCAATCTGTTGGGAAAGTTATGGGCAGCGTCTTCTGGGTTGCATTGTCAAGGTTGCATTCTGGTTGAAGTTCTTGAACCTGGACAAACCATAAATGTTGCCCGCTATATCCAGACCCTTGTGAAGCTCCGTCGTGCATTGCACGACAAACGCCCTGGAAGGAAGATCATTCTGCAACACGATAACGCGCGTACTCACACTGCTCGTGCCACTGTAGAGAAGATCAGGACATTTGGGTGGGAAACTCTTCCACATCCTCCCTATAGTCCCGATTTGGCACCCTCCGACTACCATCTTTTCGGTTCTGTGAAGGAGCAGATGAGAGGCCAACGCTACGAGACGCTGGAGGATATTCGGAAAGCAGTGTGTCAGTGTCTTTGAGCAGCTGGAACAGACTTCTATCATAAGGGAATTTTCAAGCTTGTGAAACGCTGGACAAAATGTGTGCAAAGAAATGGAGACTATGTTGAAAAGTAGCACAAAGGTCTGTAGATTAACATGGTGTACTTGGTTTGTCTAAAATAAATATTATGATTGTTTAAAAAAATGTTGCTCATGACTTTCAGTATGACCCTCGTGTATATATATATCAGTGCGCTACCTATTACGCCACAGACCAAATGTAATACAAACATAGAATTCTCTAATAAAAAAATATTACTCATTATTACTAGATGTACTAGGATGAAAATCCAGAGATTCGGGTTCAAGTCCCGTCCTAACATTTAGTTTTCTTATCATTTAATCTTATGCCTGCATTGCTCAATGTCAAAAATTTAATATATATATATATATATCCCAGTTCGCTACCGATTACGCCATCAAGCAAGTCTTGTACAAATATTTAATTCTCTTATAATAATATATTCTGATTATTACTACATGTAGTGGGTTAAAAATGTTGAGGTCCGGGTTAAAATCCCGTCCGAGCACTTATTTTTCTAATCATGTAATTTCAAGCTTGCTTTGCCCAATGTCAAATTGTAGCAGGGATAATATATACTTACTACACATACAGGTTAATTGTTCACGGAACTTTATTTCTAAACCTGTAAGTAGCTATAAAGTTCTTCTCTCTGAAGTGGACTGTAGATTTAGGAATTACTGTGACACAAAGAATTAAACATATGACAATAAGACTATATTTCAACTCGAATTAATAATATACATTAAGGCGACCACGTGCTCCCGTCGTGTTCAGTTCTCTCACAACTCACTCACACAGAGCGCACCACAAGACACGACCTGCTCCTTACGAGCCACACACACACAAGACCGCTCTCTAGGAGCTACACACGCACAAGAGCGATGCACACACCACGCCGTTTCAATCCATGAGACGACTCAGGTTAGCCAACACTGACACATCCCGCCAACCACTCAAGGCAGCCAACCTGAGGCGTCAACATACTCCCCCCTTTGAGAGATCTCACGATTTAACACATCGGTGAATCTCTCAACAGAACTGGGTAAGGGGACAAGTTTCACAATGGCTCGTCGAAATAATCCAGTTTTAGTCCTAATGGTGACCACTCGTACCACACCGTCGATCCCAGGGTGAAGCTGTTGGATCACACCAGTTTTCCATACCAGAGGTGGTAAATTGTCGTCCCGAAGGATCACAAGATCACCGACAGCTGGGCACCATCTCCCGGCAGACATCCATTTCCTCCTTTGCTGAAGCGACTGCAGGTATTGTCTGGACCACTGTTGCCAGAAAGACCTGTAGAGAGCCTGAACTACCTTCCACCTTGTATCGTAGGAAAGGGGACAGTTGGCTATATCAGGAGGAGTAGTACTAGTTAATAGTCTACCTACCAGGAAGTGACTTGGAGTTAGGTACATTTCTTCATGGGATTCACTGGGCGTGCAAATAGGTCTAGAATTTAGTACAGACTCGATCTGACACAACAAAGTACACAATTCTTCAAAACTAAGAATAGTTTTACCTATAGTCTTTTTCATAAGGGATTTCACCGATTTTATTCCTGCCTCCCAAAGTCCACCAAAATGGGGACTAGAAGGAGGAATAAATCTCCATTCAATGTTCATATTTGCTATGTTTCTCGGTAATAGCATTCGCATGTTTCTTTACAAAATTCAATAACTCGTTATTGGCCCCAACAAAATTTGAACCATTATCACTCAATATGAGACAAGGGCGTCCTCTGCGAGCAACAAATCTATAGAGGGCAGCAATGAAGTCCTTAGTAGTAAGGCTCCTGACAACTTCTAAATGGATAGCCTTAGTTACTAAACATACAAAAAGTGCTATGTAAGCCTTGAATTTCACCTTAGATCTTGGGTTGTCTCCCTTTATTACAATTGGACCTCCGTAGTCCAAACCTACCTTAACAAAGGGAAGACTTTGCTCTACTCTATACTCAGGAAGTTGTCCCATCATCTGACTAGTTCGGGGTGGTTTAACTCTGAAACATTTGTAGCAGGACCTAATTACCCCACGAATAGTATTTCTACCACGAGGTATCCAATAACGGGTGCGCAGTGAACACAGAACTGCTTGAGCACCGGAGTGAAAGTAACATCTCATGTTCATGCTTCACTAACAGTTTAGTCAAAACATTTTTAGCTGGTAATATGATTGGATGCTTCTCATCAAATGTCAACTGAGAATTCTCAAGACGGCCACCAACTCTGAGAAGTCCATTTTTATCCAGGAATGGGTTAAGTGATCTCAAGTCACTTGAAGAATCTACTTGTTTCTTGGAAGTTAACTCGTGGATTTCCCTCTTGTATTCAACGGCTTGAATGCGATTCACCACCATGAGTTCCGTTTGTTTCAACTCGATTGAAGACAAGGGACCGGAATATAATTTGTCTCTATTACGAGTATTATGGATGAATCTCAGTACATATCCATATACTCGTTTCAGTTTGAGAAATGAAGAGTACTTCTCAAATTCAGGCACTTGTACCTTAGTCATCAGTACCCGAATTTGTGTCTTCAATTCTGAGTCCACTCTAGGTGGCGATTCATTGTTCGTCGTTGTACTAGACTCTTTAATTACGCAATGATGCGGTAAGTAGAAAGTACTCTTGTTTCCTTCTAAGGGTGGTGCAAGCTCCATGTGTCCTAGATCGCTGTACTCTCTCATAAATCCGACATAGTGTTCTTTTAATTGAGAATGTTTATCAAGCTTACTCTCAATGTGCTTAAATCTCTTAATAGCAGTATGTTTAGATTCAGCGACCGAAGGAACATCAAGACGTATAGGTACTTCACAATAAAACGACCAGATTCATCTCTTTGGACGTTTTCAACGAAATGTTGTTCACACGCTTTCTCTTCTGGACTAAGAACAGGGTTTTGCAGTTCGTCTAGCTGCCAGAACCTTTCCAGTTTTTTATCCAGCGAATCAAGTTTCACAAAATTTACCGAACGAGGATCTACTCTTTTCTTAATACAAAGTTCAGGAAAGGCACCTGAAAATATGTAACCAAACTCTGTTTTGATCAACGTGGGGTATCCCTTCCTTCTCAAAGTCTCAGAACAAACAATATCATGGTACACGTCTGCGCCGAGAAGAAGTTCAATCGTAGCAGGTTTATTAAAGTTTGGATCACTCAACACAATGTTAGACGGAATATTCCAGTTTGAATGATCAATCTCGGTGGCAGGACATTGAGATGTGATATTATCTACGACAGCACAATTCAAGTTCAACCTATAGTTAGACACTCTGGACAACAATTGCACCTTACAAGTAAGACTGACTGGAGAGACATCTGAGTCTCCAATACCTACAATAGAAGTTTGCACGATTGGGTTGCAAGACCTAACTTGCTCAACAGATTTGTAGTCATAAAAGATAACTGGCTGGCAGAGTCCAGTAACGCTCTAACCTTAACTAAACGCCCTAATTTATCTTTCACATTAACACAGGCAGTGCTAAGAAGTACGTTTGAGCCTAGCCCGGAGGTTATCTTCATAGCAGTGGGAGACACAATAGCTGGATGCTCAACATTAGGCTTTCTTTCAAAATGTATTAGAGTGTTGTGTTTGCGTTGACATTTGGAACAAGGTTTCTCTTTACAAAATCTCGCTGTATGCCCCTTTGAAAGCAATTATAACACAATCTAATCTGACCAACTAAATGTACTCTTTCATCGACTGTTAATTGGTTGAATTCCTCACAATCTGGTAAATTATGTTTATTTGATTTGCAATTATGGCAATATCTTGATTTGTTGTCATTAGCAATATGGAAAGATTTGACTTTAGGCTTTACATCTGGTTTCTCATTTACTACAATGTTTTTACATTCACTGAGCTCCAAGGTTAGAGCTTTTCTCTCCAAAAATTCCATAAAATCGACTAAGCTAGGGATATCCGTAGCACCATGTTTAGCTTCCCACTCTGACCTATGAATACCTTTCATTTTACTCGATATAATTTCCTGCAACATTAGATCTAATAACAGAACATCACTCTGAAGGTTCTCTATGGCATTAATATTGCACTTTACTTGGTTAAGTACCTTCCTATACTCTGCAGCAGTACCTGTACTACAAGAAGGTAAGCTGAGTAAGCACTTAACATGCTGAGACAATATCATGCGTCTGTTGTCGTACCTTTGCTGAATTAACTTCCAGACCGTACCAAAATTGCCTTCAGTTATCGCTAAATTACTGAGTAATTGCCTAGGTTCGCCTTCAAGTGACGATAATAAATAATGAAGCCTTTGAACATTATCTAAGTTAGTATTGTTAATCACAAGGGACTCAAAGGTATTCTTGAACGAGAGGTATTCAGTCAATTCTCCTTGGAAATGGGGAATCTGAATAGCCGGTAACTTAAAACTACAACTCGATCTACTAGATGCACGTGGATCATCAAAACCATGACTATTTGTGGGTTTTTGAAGACTTTCTATTAAATCCTGAACCTTGCCACACAACTCATAATATTCATTTTCAAAATCCTCATGATCCCTTGCATGATCCTGACCTGGCTTTGAATCTACTTCAAGCTCTAAGAAATTCTTAACTGCCTCAAACTGTTCCCAAATATCTCCTAGTTTATTTTGTCTAGCTACTAATGTGTTTAGGGAAATGGTTTCACTATTAATATAATTTTCCAAATTAGTAAGGCTTCTTTTAAGAATGCCTCGCTTTTGGATAGCCTTTGTCTCACTTTCAAATGACATTTTGATAAATAACCAATTACCGAACAATATAACACAGCAAATATTTTATAAAATAATCAAAGTATATATAAATCACACAAATAATATGGCAATTTGAAATATCATGTCAGCTCGACTCAATACTGAATGAGGTGGGATATCAACTCTAAGATAGGAGATACAAGCATGCAATAGTACTTATCTTTCAGGCCTCTACTAGGATTTCCAATCGACCAGACATCTGTGGTACTCTAGAATGTGCCACCACGCTGCTAGAAGGTCACAGCACCGTTGATATCAAAGGATAGCTCACTCTAAGACAATTCACTATCAAAATGATATTTCCTTGCACTGGAACTAGACTTCTCGAAGCTCGAAGTTCTGCAAGGGGGTCGCGGTCCACTAGTTGATCACGGCAACATCACGTGGTAACGCTTTCACTGTTCTTTGTTAGTTGATCACGGCAACACCACGTGGTAACGCTTTCACTGTTCTTTGTTTAATATAGTTCTTCACGTAAGTAATACTTTTTGTGTCACAATATCACGATTTTTCACAAGGCGACTGTTATATCCGGCTCGGAGGACCAAAAATATGTAGCAGGGATAATATATACTTACTACACATACAGGTTAATTGTTCACGGAACTTTATTTCTAAACCTGTAAGTAGCTATAAAGTTCTTCTCTCTGAAGTGGACTGTAGATTTAGGAATTACTGTGACACAAAGAATTAAACATATGACAATAAGACTATATTTCAACTCGAATTAATAATATACATTAAGGCGACCACGTGCTCCCGTGGTGTTCAGTTCTCTCACAACTCACTCATACAGAGCGCACCACAAGACACGACCTGCTCCTTACGAGCCACACACACACAAGACCGCTCTCTAGGAGCTACACACGCACAAGAGCGATGCACACAGAGCTACACACGCACAAGAGCGATGCACACACCATGCCGTTTCAATCCATGAGACGACTCAGGTTAGCCAACACTGACACATCCCGCCAACCACTCAAGGCAGCCAACCTGAGGCGGCAACACAAATATTTATTACAATAATATAGGAAAGCAACGGGAAGCTACCACACCTACAATTCCCTAGTAAAGCTGCAAACATAGCATGAAAATGCCATCATTGCAGTGAAGGACCTGCCTTCGAGCAGAATTACTATGGATGGAATATATATATTCCATTGTTCTACCGATTGATTACGCCACCAAGCAAGTCTACTATAAAAATTCTCTTCTCTTATAATAATATAATCTCATTATTACTAGATGTATTGGGATATAAATGCAGAGGTCGGTGTTCAAATCCCGTCTGAACTTTTATTTTTCTTCTCATCTTATTTTCAGCTTGCATTGATCAATGTCTAAGATTCATTTATAATATACATATACATATCCCATGCGCTACCCATTACGCCACCGAAATGTCCTTCACAAACATTTATTTATCTTATAATAATATATTCTTATTATTACTAAATGTAGTGGGATATAAATCCAGATGTCCGGGTTCAAGTCCAGTCCGAGCATTTATTTTTCTTATGATCTCATTTTAAGCTTGCATTGCTCAAAGTCAAAATGTAATTACAATAATATATATATATATATATATATATATATATATATATATATATATCCCACTGCGCTACCGATCACGCCACCGAGCAAGTGTACTACAAACATTAAATCCCCTAATAATAAAGTATTCTCATTATTACAAGAAATAGTGGAATGTAAATATTTCTTATCATTTGTTCTGATGCCTAAATTTCTCAATGTCAATCGTTTCATTATAATATATATATATATATATATATCCCAGTGCTCTACCGACTACGACACCGAGCAAGTCTAGTAGAAACATTCATTTCTCTTAAAATAATACATTCTCATTATTAATAGATATAAGGTAAAGTGATCCCACAACAGGCCTCAGGAGGCCCTTGAGGTAGTAGGAGGTTAAGGCTCCCACTTTTTATAGACAATCGGCACTTTATGTCAGCCGGGTTGTCAGCCCTGCGTGACGGCCGCCTTTACCCCAGAACAAGCGTCTAGTACTCATTTCAGTTAGAGGCTAGGTCGACCCCAGGGCCATAGTGCCGCCAGAGGGTTTGGGTCAGTTTAAAAATCCTGACCCCAACGGGACTTGAACCCTCGACCCTCCGGCTTGTAGCTCAGTGCCTTAACCACTACGCTACGGCGTAGTGGGATATAATACCAGAGATCCGGGTTCAAGTCCCGTCCGAGCATTTATATTTCTTATCATGTCATTTTGAGCTTGCATTGACATTTGTCAAAAACGTAATAACAATAATAATAATAAATAAATATAGCCTACATATATATATATATATATATATATATATATATATATATATATCCCAGTGCGCTACCGATTATGCCACCGAGCAAATCTAGTACAAACATTCATTTCACTATGATGATCTTGATGAAGGTTTTCGGGCTGTAGACCGTGGTCGTCTGGCTTGTAGTTCCCCTACGTTTCGACAAAGATTGCGTCGGGGAACTACAAGCCTCACGACCACGGCCTACAGCCCGAAAACCTTCATCAAGATCATCATAGCAACTCCACCCGTGAAAGTCTACGTGAATACATTCATTTCACTTATAATAATATATTCTAATTATTACTGTATGTAGTGGGATATAACTCCAGAGCTCCAGGTTAAATTCCCGTCCGAGCATTTATTTTTCTTATGTTATTTTATGCATGCATTGCTAAAAGCCAAAAATTTAATTATATATATATATATATATATATATATATATATATATATATATATAATATTTCCGCCTCGCAAGATTTACAAAAAAAAAATATTAACTTCGTAACACTATTCTACGAAATGGGTTTTTTAGAAAAAAAAAAAGAAACAAATATGTTAGCGTAATAAAAACTTACGTTGCAGAGCAACGACACTGTATGTGAATATTGAAAAAGTCAGTTTTGATTTGATTTTAATAAAATACAAATCTCCCTTTACCAGGTAAATATTAAATACAATTAGAAATACCATACTTTTCACGAATTAAAATGTTTGACAATATATTACGTTTGTGTATTGTTCTCATTTGAAAGCTACCATATAAGAAATTTAAATATAAAATTTCAAATGTTTGTGTCTATATATATTTTTAGACATGATTTTATGTTATTCAAAATTACAAGCGCAAATTCAAAATGAAAATGAATATAATTCCTCCGTCAATTTTATATATAGAGTACATATATGTGACATGGTAAGAAAAATTAATAAATGCTCGGACGGGACTTGAACCTGAACCTGTGGACTTATCAAAGTGCTCTATGGATTACGCCACGGAGCAAGTCTAGTACAAACATTAATTTCTATTATAATTATACATTGTGATTATTACTGGACGTAGTGGGATATAAATCCAGAGGTCTGCGTTCAAGCCCGTCCGAGCATTTATTTATCTTATCATGTCATTTTATGCATGCATTGCTAAAAGCTAAGAATTTTATTATAACATGTATATATATATATATATATATAATTTATCCGCCTCGCAAATTAAAAAAAATATATTAACTTCGTAACACTATTCTATGAAAAGGGTTTTTTTAGCAAAAAAATAACAAATATGTTGACGTAATACCAACTTAAGTTGCGGAGCAACGCCTCTGTGTGTGAAAATTGAAGAAGTCAGTTTTCATTTGAATTTAATAAAATACAAACGTTTGGCGAGTTTAAATCTAGTTTGTAACAGTAATTTTTTGGAAAGCGCAGCTCTTCCTGTATCAGGTAAAAACTAAATACAATTATAAATATCATATTTATCATGGAATAAAATGTTTGAAAATATATTACGTTTTGTACTTTTCACACTTGAAAGCTAATATATAAGAAATTTAAATACAAAATTTCAAATGTTTCTGTCTATGTATATTTTTAGATATGAATGTATGTTATTCTAAATTACAAGCGAAATTTAAAATAAAAATGAATATAATTCCTGCTTCAAATATATATATATGTGTGTGTGTGTGTGTGTGACATGATAAGAAAAATTAAAAATGCTCCAACGGGACTTGAACCCGAACCTGTGGATGTATCCCAATGCTCTGTCGATTACGCCACCGAGAAAGTCTAGTACAAACATTCATTTCTATTATAATATATTCTCATTATTACTAGATATAGTGGGATATAAATCCAGAAGTCCGGGTTCAAGTCCGTCCGAGCATTTATTTTTCATATCATGTCATTTTAAGCTTGCATTGCTCAATGTCAAAGATTTATTTACAATAATATATATATATATATATATATTCCATTGCGCTACCTGTTACGCCACCAAGCAGGTCTAGTACAAATATTCTCTTCTCTTCTAATAATATAAACTCAATATTACTAGATGTAGTGGGATATAAATCAAGTGGTCCGGTTTCAAGTCCCGTCCGAGCCCTTATTTTTCTTATCATGTCATTTTAAGCTTCCATTGCTCAACGTCAAAAATGTAATTATTATATGTATATATATATCCAATTGCCACTACCGATTACGCCACCAAGCAAGTCTACTACAAACATTTATTTATCTTATAGTAAGATATTCGCATTATTACCAGAAGTAGTGGGATATGAATCTAGAGGTCCGCGTTCAAGTCCCGACCTAGGATTTATTTCTCTTATGTCATTTATGATTACATTGTTCAATGTCATAAATTTAGTTATAAGTGTGTATATATATCTAATCACTTCATCAAATGTCTGCATTGCACAATGTCAAAAATGTAATTATAATATATATATATATATCCCAGTGCGCTACCGATTACGCCAGCAAGCAACTCTTGTACAAATATTTATTTCTCTTATAATAATATGTTCTGATTAATACAACACATAGTGGGATATAAATGCAGAGGTGCGGCCTCAAGTCCCGTCCGAGCACTGATTTTCCTTATGATGTCATTTTAAGATTGCATTCCTCAATGTCAAAAATTAATTTATTATATGTATGTATATATATACAAGCGTTACTGCTATAAAGTAAATATTCTCTTTAATAATTTGCTTGACTGTTATGTTAGCCGCTAGGTGGCAGTCGGAAGATCTTTCCGCTACCTCTTGTGTGAATTGAGAATACTACATGTATAAGAAAATTGTATGTTTGTCTTGGAATTCTTGGGTAACTCAGTTGGTTAGAGCGCTAAAGGTACAGACTTTAGAGACTCGAGTTCAAATCCCGACTCAAGCATTCATTTTTCTTTTCATATCATATATATATATATATATATATATATCCCAGTGCGCTACGAATTACGCCACCGAGCAAGTCTAGTACAAACATTCATTTCTATTATAATAATATATTCTGAATATTACTGGATGTAGTGGCATATAAATCCAGAGGTCCGGATTCAAGCCCGTCCGAGCATTTATTTTTCTTATCAGGTCATTTTAAGCTTGTTTTTCCCAACGTCACAAATTTTATTACAATAATATACATATATTCCATTGCGCTACCCATTATGCCACCAACAAGTCTAGTTCTAATATTCTATTCTCTTATAATAATACTCGTATAATCTCATTATTACTAGATGTATTGGGATATAAATGCAGAGGTCGGTGTTCAAGTCCCGTCCGAGCCTTTCTTTTTCTTAACAACTTATTTTCAACTTGCATTGATCATCGTCTAAAATTCATTTATAAGAAAAATATATATACACACATAGATATCCCATGCGCTACCCATTACGCCACCGAAAAAGTCTATTACAAACATTTATTTCTCTTATAATAATATATTTTCATTATTATTAAATGTAGTGGGATATAAATCCAGATGTCCGGGTTCAAGTCCCGTCCGAGCATTTATTTTTCTTATGATGTCAATTTAGGCTTGCATTGCTCAAAGTCATAATGTAATTACAATATATATATATATATATATATATATATCCCAGTGCGCTACCGATCAGGCCACCGAGAAAGTGTACTACAAACATTACATTCTCTAATAATATAGTATTCTCATTATTACAAGAAGTAGTGGGATGTAAATCCAGAGGTCCGGGTTCTAGTCCCGTCCTAATATTTATTTTTGTTATCGTTTGTTCTTATGCCTGCATTGCTCAATGTCAATAATTTAATTATAATATAGGCCCTATGTATATATATATATATATATATATATATATATATCCCAGTTCTCTACCGACTATGACACCGAGCAAGTCTAGTACAAACATTCATTTCTCATTGTTATTAGAAGTAGTGGGATTTAAATCCAGAGGTCCGTGTTCAAGTCCCGTACGAACATTTACTTTTCTTATTATGTCATTTTAAGCTTGCATTGCTCAATGTCAAAAATTGTATTATAATATATATATATATATATATATATATATATATACCAGTGCGCTACCCATTACGCCTCCGAAAAATTCTGGTACAAACATTAATCTCTCCTATAATAATATATTCTACTTATTACTTGCTGTAGAGGGATATAAATCCAGAGGACCGGGTTCTTGTCCCGTCCGAGCATATATTTTTATTATATGTCATATTAAGCTTGCATTGCTCAAAGCCAAATATTTTATTTTATATATATATATATATATATATATATATATATATATATATATAAACCTCCGCCTCGCAAGATTTATAAAAAATATTAACTTCGTAACACAATTTTATGCTATGTGTTTTTGTTAGCAAAGAAAACAACAAATATGTTGACGTAATAAGAACTTACGTTGCGGAGCAACGCCACAATATTTGAAAGTAGAAAGTCAGTTTTGATTTGATTTAATAAAATACAATTATTAGACAGGTTTAAATCAAGTTTGTAACAGTATTTTTTTCAAAACAAGATAGCGCAGATATTCATTTATCAGGTAAATACTGCATACATTTGGAAATTCCATATTTATCATGAATTAGAATGTTTACTGTTTACATTTGAGAGCTAACAAATAATAAATTTAATATAAAATTTCAAATGTTTCTGATTTTATAGATTTTTTAGATAAGATTTTATGTTATTCTAAATTACAACTGCAATTGTATATTATTCTCCCTTGTAATTATATGTATATATATATATATATATATATATATATGTGTGTGTGTGTGTGTGTGTGTGTGTGTGTGACATAAGAAAAATAGATAAATGCTCGGACGGGACTTGAAGCCGCACGAACCTGTGGATTTAACCCAGTGCGCTACCGATTACGCCACCGAGCTGGTCCAGTACAAACATACTTTTCTCTTATAACAATATATTTCCATCATTACTAGATGTAGTGCGATATAAACCCTGAGGTCCGGGTTCAAGTCCCGTCCGAGCATTTATTTTTCTTATATTATTTTATGATTGCATTGCTTAAAGTCAAAAATATAATTATGGATTTATCCCAGTGTGCTACCGATTACGCCACCGAGCAAGTTTAGAACAAACATTCATTTCTCTTATAATAATATATTCTCATTATTACCGGATGTATTGGGATATAAATCCAGAGTTCCGGGTTCCAGATCCATCTGAGCTTTTATTTTTCTTATGTCATTTCAACGTTGCATTGCTCAATGTCAAAAATTTAACTATTACATATATATATATATATATATATATATATATATATATCCCTGTGCGCTATCGTTTACGCCACCGAGCAAGGCTAGTACAAACATTTATTCGTCTTGTAATAATATATTCTCATTGTTACTAAATGTAGTGGGATATAAATCCAGAGGTCCGGGTACGTACAAATCCTGTCCGGGTATTTATTTTACTTATCATGTCATTTTAAGCTTATATTGCTGAAAGTCAAAAATGTAATTATATATATATATATATATATATGTCCAGCGCTGTGGTCTCGAGGTAGCGTGCTGCCTTGTCACACAGCGGGACCGTGTTCGATCCCCGGTCGGGGCAGTTTTTATGGATGAGGTTTTTATCGGCGTATTTCCTCGCCTGTGGGGCCAATGTCCGGAAAACGTTAAGGCCCCAAACGGTCCCCGAAATTATATGGCCATCATCCTTATTATCATCCCTATCATTATCATCATCATCATCATCCTTGACCGGTGTGGAAAGCTACGGGAAGTTACCACAGCTATATTTCCCTAGTAAATCTGCAAGCATAGCATGAAAATGCAATGATTGCAGTGAAAGACCTGCCCTCGGATGGATGGTTGGATTTGGATATATATATATATATATATATATATCTCCCAGTGTACTATCGATTACGCTATCAAGCAAGTTTAGTACAAACATTATAATTATATAGTCTCATTATTAATAGATGTAGCGGAATATAAATCCGGAGGACCGGGGTACGAGTCCCGTCTGAGCATTTATTTTACTTGTCATGTCATTATAAGTTTGCATTGCTCAATGTCAAAAATTTAATAATAATAATAATAATAATAATAATAATAATAATATATCACAGTGTGCTACCGATTACGCCACCGAGGAAGTGTAGTACAAACATTCGTTTCTTTTATAATAATATATTATCATTATTACTAGATATAGTGGGATATAAAACCAGAGGTCCGGGATCAAGTCCGTTCGTGCATTTATTTTTTTACCATGTAAACTTAAGCTTGCATTGCTCAATGTTAAAAATTTAATTACAATAATATATACATTCCATTTAGCTACCGATTACGCCACCGAGCAATTCTAGTACAAATATGCACTTCTATGAGACTATTCACCTCATTTCTGACAAGTTTCCTCAAGACAACACAAACTGTTTAGGACACTGCTTAACCACCAGCTATTTTCTATTCAACAACGACTTCAAAGAGCAAACAGATGGAGTAGCTATGTGCAGTCCCTTGAGCCCAGTAGTTGCCAATTTCTTCATGGAAAACTTTGAGCAAACATGCTTATATATGACACATCTCAAACCCAAGGCATGGCTTAACTATGTAGACGACACCTTTGTAATCTGGAACCACGGGGAAGAGAAATTTAAACGAATTTCTGACACACATCAACATAAACTCCAGTAAAAAATTCACCGTAAAAAAGAAACATAACAGCATAGCATTCCTAGACATCCTGATCAAAATGGAAGAAGACAGCAATATTTATCACACTGTCTACAGAAAACCTACCCACACGGACAGGTATCTTCACAAAACCTCGAATCATCACCCTAAACAAAAATTTGGAATCATTGTCAGATCGAGCCAAAAACCTTTGCATTCGGATTTATTAAAAACGGAACTTCAACACCTCCATACGGTATTCACAGCCAATGGATACACCAGGAAAGAAATCAACCGAGCCAATCATCGCAGACGATACAACAGCAGCAAGGAATCAGAGGATAAAACTACAACCAGGGCATTTTTACCGTTCATTACGAATGTAACTGACCTAATTGGAAAACTACTAAAGAAAGAAGACATAAAGAGAGTATACAGACCTAAAAAGAAAATCAAGAACCTTCTCAGACATATCAAGGATCAACTCCATCCCCATTAGACAGCAGGCATATACAGGATAGCATGCAGTTGTGGAAAAGTGTATATAGGCACCACTAAACGCAACATCGCAACCTGACTTAAGGAGCTTAAAAGATACAGTCGCCTTAACAAATGGATAAGTCGGCAGTAGCAGAACACTCTTTACTTGATGGCCACAGAGTACAATACCAGAATACAGACATATTATCTAACTGCACACACTATTTTACCTGTCTACAACGAGAAGCCATCGAAATATGCAAACATAAAAACAGTTTCAATAGAAAAGAAGAATCATTAAAAGTAAGCAATGTAGGACACCGGTTCTAAAAAAACGCAGAATATAAATCTCTAGAAGTACAGTCGACTAGACCATCAAACAGCAATCTCAATGGAACAATGGAAGTCCTTACCGCTGACCAATCAGAAAGCAGATCTAATGTACTGTCGACTAGATCATCAAACAGCAATCTCACTGGAGTAATGGAAGTCAATAACGCGGACAAATCAGAAGGCAGATATAACTTACGAACACATCGCGGTGAATGTACAAATAGGACAGAATTGCCAGTCTCCAAGAGACTACCTTTAGGTATAGCCCCTGAAGAAATTAAAGAGGAACTCCTTGCGTTAGGTTTTCCCATCAAATCTATAAAGCAGATTAGAAAAACGGAGAACAATATGGTCAAACCACTTTCCATTTACATCTTGGAATTGGAACGCAATGATGAAGCGTTAAAATTTTTTGAACTGAAGCGTCTATTATATACAGTAGTGGCCACAGAACCTTATAGACCTAGAGCTGGGCTTAAGCAGTGCTACAAGTGCCAGTCATTCAACCATACTTTCCCTGCCTGTATCGGGCTCCTCGCTGTGTAATCTGCGCTGGACCTCATGGGCACAAGGATTGTACTCTTAAGGTCAAAGCGCAGAGAGACACAAATTTGCTCAAGTGTGCAAATTGCGGGGAGTCCGGTCACCCGGCTTCCTATAGAGGCTGCCCTGCTTTCAAGGCAGCGCTTGAAGCTTATAGTACGGTAGCTAAACCCATCCGTAACCAATAAGTGAAACCAACCGAACGTGAGCCTATCCCTCATCCTACGGTAAATACAACTCAAGGAAAGACCTTCACTTCTGTGAAGGTTGATCCTAGAGTTTCCTTCACTCAAGCCTTACAGATTGGCACTGCTTCCAGACCATTCAAAGACAACAGGATTGCTGAAGCAAAAGGCCAACTATAGCCAACAGGTAATTTAAGTATACGTGGAGAGAAAATACTCCGGGATATTCAGCCCTTGTTGGCTGAACTGTCTGGTCCTATGGAGCGTTTTCTCTTCATGAACCGACTGGTAACCTGTGTTTAGGAGATTAACCACCAAAGGAGAGACCATCTACATAATAGTGCGAGGCTACTCGTTTCTAAAAGTGTGGCTCACTTTGCGCTGTTAGGCTTTCGGACTCTCTGATTGCCGGCGACGCAGTTTTTGATGCCCTTTTAGTGTAGTGGTTTTCCGCTATTATTCTTACCTACACCTTTTAGGTCAAATATATTGTCACCTAAGGCTGAGGTTATATAACCCACAACCCCTACTTGATAACCACAAAGGAATTTGCTGCCAAGTTACACCCCGTGGGAAACAGAATGCAGCACACCGGACGGTGCAAGTCATCGTCAAAAACAAGACAAGACAGAGTCTCAAGACAACCATTGAGGATGCCAGACGCAGTCTCTGGCGAAACGTCGGGGAACTACAAGCCTCACGACCAGGGCCTACAGCCCGAAAATCTTCAAAATCATCATACCATTTTAACGATTTTCACATTTTTCTTCGATATCATTACTTTCTGGAGTTGTAGCCATATACTGCTGAATTCTTCTGGAATATAACCATTTAATGCTGTCATCATAAAATAATTTCACCTTGTACTTTTGTTCTATGCTCTGTTGTTTCTTCTTTTTTAACCATCTTGGTGGAAATCTTATTTTTGCTTCTACTAGGAAGTGATTTGAACCAATATCATATCTTCTGTAGGCTCTGACATCGAGAAACAATTTAAAAATCTTATTATTTGCAATGAAATTATCAATGATTGATTTTGAGTCCTGGCGATGTATGTTTCTATGATTGCAAAAGGTAATATTTTTCTCAGTTCATTGTATGTAGCAAAATCTGTTAATCTTGTCCCATTCCTATTGCTAGTTGTTTCGCCAAATGTTCCAATACTATTTTGACTTGAGCATTGCCCACTCTGGCATTTAAATCTCCTATTATGAGAATATAATCGTTTCTATTTATTTTGCTATACATTTCTTGTAATATTTTGTAGAATTCTTCATTATCTTCTTCGCGGCCTTCTTCTGGTGCATATACACCAAGAACTGCCAAATTACCTCTATTTAATTTCAGTTGAAGCTCTAATATTCTTTCATTCCAGTAAGTGTAGTGTTGAATTTTATTTCTTATAGTTTTATTAATCCAAATCGTTACTCCTGCTTGTCCATGGATTTTCCTGTCGACACCGCTATATATTTGTACATAATTTTGTGTTTCTTTCGTTTCTTTAAGTTTCTTCTTAGTTTCTGCAATATCGTCGTCGTCGTCGTCGTTTAGTGACGGTGACTTGGCACCGTCCAAGACTCTGCATACTGATACACAATGGTGCATCTTGGCAGTTAATTCCTTCGTGGCTATCGTTATAGGATTGTGGTTCATTTAATCCTAGCCTATCATGATAAGATGGTTTCTTTTTGGTCTACTGTATCTGGATGATAAATTGTGGATATATCCACATAGTATATTGATATCAAGTCGCACTATTTAGTGCAACTCGTTATCATATTCCATGCGAACGCCTCGCACAATCTATTTAGTGGTTCTCATTATCTTTAACCTATATTAAACAGGCAAAAATTATGTGCAAGAAGAGGAATCTCTCCATAGGAGTGGGTAATTCAGCCAATAATGTCTGAAGACCCTGGAGGTATTCATCAGCTTGCAGCCCTAGTTGTAATGTTGGCAATTGCTGGCCCTGACCTGAACATTGCTGTTCACCGTTTTGTTTTGGGAAGAGATGCCTTTCTTTAAGGATTGAGAGAAGGATACATTGGCTTGGGCTGTCACCGAAGTGAAAGTCCGTGGTTGAGGTATATTTGGCTTGGGTTGGGTTGCCCTATTATAATTCTCCAGCGCCGCGTGGTAAACAGGGCAGCCGTGATAGGATGCTGGGTGTCCATTCGCCCCGCAATTTGCACACTTTAGCAAATTTGCATTTCTCTGTGCAGAGGCCTTAATTGGAGAGTCCTTATGTCCATGGGCCTCGGCACAGATTACGCAACGTGGCGTCCGGCAGCATGCGGAAAAGGTATGGTTAAAAGATTGGCATCTAAAACATTGTTTAAGGTCAGTCCTTGGTTTATATGATTCGACTGATATAACACAGTAAACGAACCGCTTCAAGTCGTAAATTTTGAGAGCCTCAGCTGTCCGCTCAAGTTCCAGTATGAATATTGGGAGCGGTTTCTCTACATTATCTTTCTTTGCAATAATTTGCCTGATACTCTTTAAAGGAAATCACAATGACTTGATTTCCTGTTCAATTTCATCAATGGGAGTGTTTGAAGGCAGTCGTTTAAGTACTACCTTCAATGGAAGTTCCTTCATGGTCAAGTGAGTATAAATATTCCCTGTGTATGGAATTAAAATACTGTTTTAGGACCAAAAAGTCCTCAATTGAAGTTGCGTAATAACGCAAACCTTCTCTTATGTTGACAACTTTGAGTGCTCCACTAAATAAGTGCTCTTATCTCTTTGTTCATGCGGAACAGATCCCCGTGACCAGTGACAGTGATTGGTGGAGGTCTCTGTTTCGCAGAGTCAATAATTTGGGAAGGTGTAGTACTTATTGTATCAGTCAGTGGACCAGCAATAACAGGCGGAACCACTGGAGAGGAAGTTCCAGAGGTTGATGCCTCCATATTTATATCAGCTAGTGCTGCAAATTTATTAGAAATCTCAACCTCCGATACTACAGTGGGAGGCCTCACATTAGCCTGTTTGGATATACTTTCGGATACTATCATTTGAGAAGTAACGTCAGGTATTTTTCTTACTTTCATTCCTTTACTCTTACTTTTGTTTCTCCGTTTTTTGGGAGTTTTTGATTCTTTAGTGACAGATTCTGTTTGCAGAAAAAAAAATTGGAAAAGAAAAATCTAAGTGAGCAGAGCCACCTAGAGCTACTTTTGGATTTTCTTGCTTTTCAGAATCTGTTTCAGAACTAGCATCATGTTCTGGAAGAGAGCTCTGTGATTGAAGTTCAATCGCAGTAGCTTTCAATTCCTTGAGCATGATTGAGAATAAGGTTACACTTTCTGGAATTTGACCATACATTTTATCTAGTTTCTCCATGCAGGCTAACGTAATGTCACACACTGCATCAGACTTTTCACTGTTGGGAAAGGTAGCCAGACTATTTGTAATGAATAAAAATACTCCACGAATTTCATGAACATACCTTTGGTATCGAGGATTTTCCTCACTTTTCTCTTTTGTTATATATAATTCGTAATATTGTGAGGCTCCCTCCCACAATGCAAAAGGTCTGATGTCCTCATTATCGTCATCCAGGTCCATAGACCCTGCAATATCAGGCTTAGCAGCAATAGTTTACTACTACACTTGACTTGTAAGAAACCACTTATCACTTAAGTAGAATTACACTGCACATGTAGGTGAATAAACCACAACACTATTACGAGAGACACGTCACCCGTGAAATCATTTTGCTTTTAGAACACTAAACACTATGCACTGGACCGTGCCGCTAAGTCCGGTCTGAAATTAACTGCCGTACCGCCGATTGTTCGAGAATCGATCACTATATATGTATCGACCAATCGCAGAGCACTTGAACTACCAGTCGACGCACTACACTAGACGCTGGTGAAGCACTATTATCGGTGCGATGAATACTG